>JAMQGT020007175.1:0-112670 GCA_024447675.2 Pterophyllum scalare
CTCTTCAGCTCTTGGTACATTATAACTCTGCTCTTCTCTGCAGCTAGCTAAAAGTCCAGCGACAGACTTTCAGCCAGAACTGTTCAGCCAAACAGTTCAGGCAGTGGCAACACAACCAGTATGGAAAAAAGTAGCTGTATTACTAACTAGCATAACAGCTAGCAGATATATATGTTCATTTATCTGGTTTCTGCTCACACACTGGAACCAGGCCTGAGGCGGGACCAGATACTGTATCTGCCCTCACCAGCACCCATGTCTGTGCTGTATTGGTGTTACTTCTGTGACACAGGAGGAAGTGGTTACATGTCAGTCCTTGGGCTATTGTGTAAACTGTGGACGTACAAATGGTAGGTCCTTGAAGGGTTAATAAATGTCTTGTAAAAATAAATAAATGCGTGTACATCAGGATGATGTGCAGGCACGCAAATGTTCAACACAAATGTCTTTGAGAACAAATGCCTGCCTCCATGATTCAAACACACACACACACACACACACACACACACACACACACACACACACACACACACACACACACACACACACGTCCAATGCCAAACTGTCAACTGCCACAACTGGTGGCTGCCGGCTAAGGAGAGCATGAGAGACAGACTGGACCTTGTTTGCTCCAGACAGCCTCAGTCTTCTGTTGTTCAGTGTGAAGCCACACACACGCACACACACACACACACACACACACACACACACACACACACACACACACACACACACACACACACACACACACACACACACACAGGGTCTTGGTCTGAGTCTAAGAGGTGTTCTTATATGTTAAATGAGACCATTCTCCTCAGCAGCTGCTGCAATGTTATTTTAACGGGAGATAGTGTGTGTGTGTGTGTGTGTGTGTGTGTGTGTGTGTGTGTGTGTGTGCACCTTAGGCCTGCCCTTAGGTCTTGGTGGCTGAAGTGCTTCTGTGCCTAAATTACACTCAGGATCAGACAAGTGCAGTGCTTTAGTATCTTTAATAATGGTTAAACATAAGCACCAATGCACCTGTAAACTATAAAAGAAAAAAAAAATCAGCTTTAAAGTCCTAAGAAATATCTTCATGTCAACTGTGCAAACTAAATATTCTACATTTTTCAGAAATCAATCAGTCTGTAAACATAAAGGAAACATTTAAAACACATACACCTCTGTGACGTACATGCTGCACAGTTTGTTCTTTGCGCTGGTTTCAATTACAGTAAAGCATCTTGTGAATGCGATGCTGTTTAGAGACAATCTTGGAAAGCCCCCGCTGTGGGACTTTCCCCGAAGCAGGAGAAAGAACAGTTAATTTGATCAGATAAAATGGGATTTACATGCTAAACACAACACAGCCCATTTTATGCATTTAGAACTGTGGCTGGAAAGGTGCATTATGGTGTGTACATGACCCAGATACAACAACTCCTGTGGATGGATGGCAGAAAGAACTCCGCAAAAGGATCCTTGAGAAGTTCCTGAGATCAGAAAGACATTTAAAAGCAACAACTCTGGTTATCACACATGACATTTAAAAACAGACAAACAAAAGCAACAACAAACAAACTTATTGGCATTAAGTTGAAATGTATACTGAAACTCAACTTGTTTTGCAAGATGAGCTTTAAGGTTCATTGATCATGTTGACTTTTTTGCAGGATTTGCTTTGGTATCACAGGAATTTTTGCTGCGAGGCCGTATAATGTGAGGTCAGAGAGGTTAAAAGTCCTCCCTTTTATATTTTTAGACATAGCTTCATTGTCCACTCAGTCTTCCATTTAGCTCCTATAATGGTATTCTGAACTCAACAATGGATGGTGTGCCTATAAAGAATAACTGAACCCAGAATAAAACCCACTAGTGGTGGCCAACACTTTAAAACTGGACAAAAATACACAATCGGTGTTATTATTCACTGACGATAGAATCCTATTACCCACAGTCAACGCCAATAAAACATACACTATGTTGCCAACAGTATTCACTCACCCATCTAAATAATTAAATTCAGGTATTCCAATCTCTTCCATGTCTACAGGTGTTTAAAAACAAGCACCTAGGCATGCAGACTGCTTCTACAAATATTTGTGAAAGAATGGGTCATGAAAGTCCAGTCATGAAATGTCCTCACTACTAAATATTCCACAGTATTACAACAAAGGGGAAGTGATTGGCACCTTGAAGTCTGAGGCCACGGTCCTCAGCCGGAAAAGAGTGAAGTGCCCACTCTGACTCAGGGACGAATTGCTACCCCAGGTGGAGGAGTTTAAGTATCTCGGGGTCTTGTTCACGAGTAACAGGAGAAGGAAACGGGAGATGGACTGATGGATCGGGGCTGCATCTGCAGTGATGCGGATGCTGCACCGGTCTGTCATGGTGAAGAGGGAGCTGAGCGTGAAAGTGGAGCTGTTGATTTACCGGTCAGTCTATGTCCTTACCCTCACCTATGGTCATGAGCTTTGGGTAGTGAAACGAAAGAACGAGATCACAAGGTGGCTGGCCTCTCCCTTAGAGATAGGGTGAGGAGTGCAGCCATTTGGGAGGGGCTCAAAGTAGAGCTGCTGCTCCTCCACATAGAAAGGAGCCAGATGAGATGGTTAGGACAACTGATAGGATCCCTACTGGGCGCCTCTTAGGCGAGGTGTTCTGGGCGTGTCCCGGGACACGCTGGAGCAGATTATCATCTCTCGGCTGGTCTGGGAATGCCTTGGGGTCCGCCGCGGATGAGTTGGAGGTGGTGGCTGGGGAAAGGGATGTCTGGGCTTCTCTGCTCAGGCTGCTGCCTCTGTGACCCAGCCCCAGATAAGCAGAAGAAAATAGATGTATGTATGTATATATGGATGGAGGGATGGATGGATGGATGGATGGAAGCAATTGGGAACTACAGCATCTCAGACACGAAGTGGTAGGCCACATAAAATCCTTGCATATTTAAATATGCATCATTTTTGAATCCATTTGTTTTTCCTAACAATTAAAAGGGCCATGAGAGGTGCTTTGTGCTTTCTAACAATTATGTTAGGAAACACATAAATGCTCAGGTACAGCTCAATTATAGTTATGCTTCATTTTGATGAGATTTTACCTTCAGGAAGAAAATTACGATTTGAAGTTTGCACTTTATTTTACACATTTGCACAAGGTATAAAACCAGAGAAACGTCAGACCTAGTGTGCATGGTTTGTGTATTAAGATTTTCAAATGATGTATTAAAAAAACACCAAAATGTAAGTCATCATAGTGCTCATGGCTAAGAGTAACATGTTTCATGGAGTCCAAGTGATGCGGAGGCTTACGTGCTTGTTGTGAAAGACACTAAATACATCCTGTCTTTGAACTTTAGAGCATCAACAGCTTCATCCGCCTGAGAAATTAATATTTATGGATGCAGTCATCCAGCCATATCTAACGGAGTTATTACCATAACAAACATTAATTCCCTTTGGAATTCATGTCGTCTTTTCTTTCAGTACACACCAACAGAGTTACTGCATCCGTCCACTGAACTGTACTGTTTTTCATTGCTATTGTTCCTGGTTTGTTTTCCTCCAGTGACCCCATTAATCCACAAAAACATGTTGCTGGAAAACCGTCTGTGCAGACGGGGTGACTCATTCACAGTCTCAGGTGTTGATGAAAATAGTGTTCGAGCATTTTTGGTGCTTTTATAGACAAATGAAAAATGTAAATAAAAACTACACAGGCATGTTAGTATTTTTTCCAGCTTCCCATATAAGACATTAAATGTTTGGATGGCTATTGTGAGTTAAATGCAGATGAGATTTCAGTATGATGGCGTTTGTCAGCAGCGCTTTGAGAAGCAGTTTAGGAGCCGTTTAAAGAATTGCATCACAGTTTAGACCGTCTATCTGCGGTGGCAAAGTAAAGCTGTTGTAAAGTGTGTTGCTTGGTCTTTTTTAATTCCTTTCTTTCTCACGAAAAGCCTGGAGTGTGAATATCATATGATGGGAGAAAGAAGCTCGAAACACAAACACACCTCTCTTCTTTTCGTCTCGCACAGAGTCTCACAACGTGAAAGGGCACAACTTTCAAGCAACAGTGACCTTGAGTGTGCGCGAGCATGCTTGCAGCTGCACATGTCTCCTGTCAACAGGACTGCAGACCAAACACACCGTGACATAATTACTACAGGAAGAGAAGCGGGGTCCAGAGGTGGTCTGTTACACATACAACCCTCGATGACAGACATAAAAACAAACACGACTACACACACGGACACATGCCACCTCGCACACTGTGTCTTTATGCTCTGTGTGAATGCGTTTTAATGTGTTTGCCTTTGACACGAACCAGTGGAGCTAAGCAGTGAGTGTGTGTGTGTGTGTGTTTGTGTGTAGCCCCTTGGTCTTGATAAGCAAGCGACCTGCTTTGACTGCATCCCTTGCTTCACATTGATAATCACATAATCGGAGCAGTTTACGAGACACGGGTGTTACAAGGCTTACTGTGCATGTGTGTGTGTGTGTGTGCGGTTAGCTGTGTGGTAATGTTTGAGCGATGAGGGGTTAACGAACACAGCTGCCGTCAGTTAGAGCGTACGGCCGGAACTCTGGATGTGGTTTACTGTTGACTGTATCTGTGTGTGTGTGTTCCTGTATGTGAACATGCTACATAATCCAACAATCTACATTACAGATCAGTGTTGTTTTTTTAATAAGTTATGCAACTTGAAACCTCCAGGTTTAGTGTAATAACAGTTTTTGGACAAGTATGCTTTGTAGCTGTGAGTTCCCCTCAGGACAGAGCGGAGTATGTGCAGGAGTAACGTGAGAAACAATGTTTATGTCAACGCCAGCAAATGAAAGTAAGCCACGCGCTCCTCTAAATGCCTGACTGGAAGCAGCGCGCATGGCGCTACTCTAGTCCAACTTTCACTTACGCGGCCACACAACATTGAGCACACAAGCCACGCTTCTGCTCCCCTCCAGCGTGTAGTCCCTTAGGCCTGGTGTTCAGCACACTTCTGCAGATAAGGGAGTGATTAGCCATCACAAACCACCTGTGCTGATTAGACCGCCTCTCTGTGGCCTTCTGCAGCTGAGCTCCAACCAAGTCCCGCTACAGCCCAAAACCATGACATCTCAGAAAGAAAACATCCTGGTGATTTTTTTCATTAACTTCACGAACAGAAGCGATCCATTTTATTCTAAGTGAGAACAGATACGGGATGAGACCATGTCAGTGTGGCTGAACCCCACAGAGAAGAGAGCTATGGAAATCCTCACTAGATACAACTCCGGAGCAAATCCTGCTTCGTCCTGTTTACATGATGTTAAAGAGGAGACAGCTGTTCTTTTCAGAGCAGAGAGTCTTTGCTGACAGGTAACATATTCTGCTCATTTCTAGCTACAGGTTTTTATTCTTGGACTCTACTGGGCTCGCTCTGGCCTATCTATCCTATACTGGGATTTGGTGCCGCCTGTCAGTTCATCCTCTGTCTGAAACAAGCCATTCAGCTCCCCATCACATGGGTGGGACTTTTTTGTTCACAGCCTGAGATGACCATATTAGGGATTTCCCCAATCTATGACATCATACACATCCAAGGGTAGAGAACATTTCATGAAACTGAGCGTTGAGAGCTTTTGGCTCACGGGGATTAGGTTTACTGTCCTCAGAAGTGAATCTTTGTCCACATTAATATGAGCCTCTAAGTCAAACTCTCTCACAGTAGCAGAAGCTCAGCACAGGAATCTCTGAGCATCACGTTGCTTCCAGTCTGAAGTTTGTGTTTGAAAGCAAGACAGAGACAGGCGCTGACAGAAAGGAACTGCCTGTTATGTAAAACACACACACACTTACACACTCACGCTTCTCACATACCTCTAGTCGGTATGGACAGCTGGTGGGTTGGCGGGAAAACTGAGGAGCAGCTGTCACTGAGGAGAAAGAAAGGGAGAGCAGCAGGGGAGGGGGAAGAGTAAGAGAGAGATGGAACAGAGCAGAGGAAATATAAATATCCTGAGACAGAGGCAAACAGGCATATTTGAGAGGGGGAAACTGAAGATAAAAGTCCCAAGAAGAAACAAATAAAACGGGAAAGAGGAAAAACTACAAAGAGAACTCTAATGGTACAATCTTAGAGCCACTAATCTTATTAAAACTCATTTCACTGCAGGAGCTCACACTCTCTATCCTGTTGGATTTAAAGGTTTAACTGGAGGTAATTCGGGGATTTTGAAACTTCCTCTCTAATGCAGCCATTGTTTCTGAAAGTATGCTTTTTTTTTTTAATATATTGAAGCACCTTATTCTGTGTCATTGCTTAAACAATCCAATTATGTAAAATACCTTCATACCTATGTAAAATACCTTATATAATCCAATTATGTAAAATACCTTCAGATTGATTTATCCAACTATGTACAAGGAATCTTTGATCTAATAACGTCGCCGTCTGTCTCTTCTTCCATTTACAGCCGTTTTTTTTGTTGCTCTGTTACTGTTTCAGTTGCAAAGTGAAGAAGCAAAATGTAATTTAAAGCAGTACGTAGTGAATATTGTGCAGCAGAAAAGCAGCAGATGATAACAGTATCTTATAGACTTTATGGGGTGACAGTAATGAAACAGCAAAAGTTTAAAATTCCTCAAATTAAATCACTTTAATCAACTCATTTTTTTAGCAGTGCTTTTATTAGATCTTATATAAAAATATGCTGCTGTGTACTGTATGAAGACACCCCCTCTCCTCCCTCTCCCTTACCACAATGAGGCCTTGATGCACTGTTCACTTTCAATGAGGTTAATCATCTGTTGCTTAATTGGCCTCAGGGCTCTCTCTCTCTCTCTCACACACACACACACGCACACACACACACGTGTGCAGGGGCTGTGGTAAAATAAGGGTGAATGGTAAAAAGCACCTATTTATCCCCACTGCCTCGGGTCTCATGGGACACACACTGATGGGAACAATGAACAGGTTAATTCCATCCACTGACCTGACCCAGCTTCACACACTCTTCACTCTGACCGAAGACACACACACACAGACGCTGTTGGTGTCAAAAATTTTGACTCACGGGAGTAGTTTTGCATTACTCCCACGAGTGGACATTAAGCCATGGTTGTGGCTGACAAAGAAGTCACAAACTGGAACTCAAGCTCAGCATGAGGATTTATACTCAAGCTCGACTCGATGTAGTAATCTCATAAATGATAGAAAAATTCATCTCTGAAACAGGACCTGATAAAGACAAAACAAGAAACAGTGACTGTATTAGTATCCTCATCTTTTCCAACTGTTGCAGGAATCTCCCTCAGTGCCAACAGGAATCCCTGTGCTCCCACACTAATGTATTCTAGAGATGCTTGTAGAGACCAACCTGCTCACAGACTCATGACAGCATGCCAGGTTATAAAAATAGGGAGGCTTGGCATGCACCAATAGTGATGACATAATTTTTGGCGCCACCAATCACAAGGCACACAACAGAACAAAATGTCTGGGAGCTTTTACTCACTGCTCTGGTTCCTTCTAAGTTACTTTTTAGTGTCACTTTTGCTTGGTTAGGTTTACGATAAGATCACGGTTTGGGTAAAAAGTGACTTTGATATTACTGATATTACCACTGCACATTGCAAAAATATTTGTTCAACCTTCAACTTCTAGGCTGGACTATTGTAATTCATTATTATCAGGCTGTCCTAAAAGCTCCCTGAAAAGCCTTCAGCTGATCCAAAATGCTGCAGCTAGAGTACTGACAGGGGCTAGAAAGAGAGAGCAGATTTCTCCCATATTGGCTTCTTTTCATTGGCTCCCTGTTAAATCTAGAATAGAATTTAAAATCCTTCTCCTAACATACAACATAACGTCTTGAATAATCAGGCCCCATCTTATCTCAAAGACCTCGTAGTACCATATCACCCCAATAGAGCACTTCGTTCTCAGACTGCTGGCTTACTTGTGGTTCCTAGGATACTTAAAAGTAGAATGGGAGGCAGAGCCTTCAGCTTTCAGGCCCCTCTTCTGAGGAACCAGCCCCCAGCTTGGATTCGGGAGACAGACACCCTCTCTATTTTCAAGATTAGGCTTAAAACTTTCCTTTATGATCAAGCTTATAGTTAGGGCTGGATCAGGTGACACTTAACCACCCCTCAGTAATGCTGCTATAGGCCTGGGCTGCTGGGGGGTTCCCATAATGCACTGTTTCTTCTCATTCACCTTATTTACTTGTTTATACTTCACTCTGTATTTAATCATTATTATTAATCTCTGGCTCTCTTCCACAGCATGTCTTTTGTCCTGTCTCTCTCCCCTCAGCTCCAAACGGTCACGGCAGATGACTGCCCCTCCCTGAGCCTGGTTCTGCTGGAGGTTTCTTCCTGTTAACATGGAGTTTTTACTTCCCACTGTTGCCAAGTGCTTGCTCATAGGGGGTCGTTTTAACTGTTGGGTTTTCTCTGTGTTATTGTAGGGTCTTTACCCAAAATACAAAGCGCCTTGAGGTGACTGTTATGATTTGGTGCTATATAAATAACATTGAATTGAATTGAACCTTTTAAAATTCATCAGGTTGCCACCAACTTGATTAAAATCAGGTTGATAATTTTGTTACAGAAGATTTTGATTTATTTGGGATACCCACATGGAAAAGCTCATGACGTCTCACTATTTCCATGCCAAAGGACACCTTGACAAAACAGCAGCATTTACCACCGAGGAATGATTCAGCCATGTTGGGTTTTATGGATACGAGACATCAAAAGTAAAATGTGTTGGTATTTATTAAAGCAATCATGGTGAAGGTCTCTTGACTTCTTGGAGTGGTGACAATTTGGCTTCAATTGTGGTTTGGTTTGTGTGACTGACTCAGTGTGTTGTTTGTAATCCAAGCTCGGTAAGTTCAGGACCCTCCATCACCACACCGTTTAATATCTTTGGGAGATTTCTTTTTAAAATGGATTTTTTTTCATGTTAACATTCAGTTGGAATGCAGAGTAGATGAAGATCATTTATTGTCTTAGAGATCGAAACACAGCTTTCATAGAATAAAAACAAAAATAAATACAGTTTGTTTTACACCCCCCCATCCGCACACACACACACACACACACACACACACACACACAGAGTTTTGCCTCTCCCGTCCTTCACTTTGTCTTCAAGGATTTTCCTTTCTTCTTCTTCTTTCTTGCCTCACGTTCCCACCCTTCCCCTTGCTTTCTAACCCTCCTTCTTTGTTATTTTCTTTCTCTCTTTATTTCTTCTTTTTCTCTTGGACCCTTCCCCCAGTTTTCCCACCTCTGTGCTCCATCGGGAGCACCACAAAGCCAGTTGCTGCCGTAGCAACCACCGCGCCACCGCCTCTGTCCCGGCAACAGGCCGTCGTCAGGGCTGCTGACCCTTGACCCCATCACAGCTGCTCAGCCATCACATATCCTGCAATGCCTGGCTCCCTGCTTGCTCCCGTGACCAGGGGGTCACACACAGGAGTCACACACTACATCACTCTCACCAGAGGACAAGGAGAGATGTGGTGAGGTGATGGGAGGGAAATAGGGAAGTATCGAGATTAAGAATAGATGAATGTAAAAAAAAATTAAAAAAAATCTGAGTGTGAGTGTTGCTGCTATAGCAAGTGACTGCAAGACCTCCATTTGCCATTATGACACTCACAAAACAACAACAGCACAAGGTGAAAACAAACCAAACCATGCTGTTGGTAACAAAAAACAAAGATTAGAGACGACGGAGTGAGGAGAAGATATAAGACAGAAGGGGAGGAAATGAAAAGTAATAAGGAGAGGACATACCACGAACGAAAGCAAAGGAAAAAAGAAACAAGAAAGCCAAGGATGAAGAAGGAAATGAAAGACTACGAAGACAGAGAAGGTGAAAGAAAAGTGCAAGAAAAGGGAAGATGCTTCAAATGAAAGCATAGAATAGACATCGTGAAAGGACATTAAGAAGAAGGTGGAGAAGACAGGAAAGAAAAGGGATAGAGGTGAGGGATAGGTTAGGGACCACAGAAGAATGAAAAATGCTGATGAGAGGTTAAAAAAAAGCAGCAGAGGGGTGATGAAAGGAAAACAAATGAGAAAAAGGAAACCAGGAGCTGTTTACTTGGGTTAAAGAGGTCACATTTATGGATACATCAAACACTGTGTGACAGTTTAATTTCAGAAACATTAGTTTGATCCTCTCACCTTCATCATCTTTTATGAAATAAAAATGGTAAATGGTCTGCGCGCACAGTGTTGTGGTTCTACAAAGTGCTTCACAACGCATTTCTCATGACACACTCAAACGGTGGAAGAAGTGCCATATTAGGCGCTCACCTATGGGGAGAAACATTACGCTGAGTTTATGGTGCTGAGTTGTGTCTGTTTGAGTAGGGATTTGTCTGTGCAGAGACTGCACACGTGCTGTTGCAAAACCCACAGCATGTAGCTCAGCGTGGACGATGCTGTGTGTGGGCTGAATGCTGATTGGTTGAAAGGTGGGCTGGAACAAAAATTGACCACAAATGGAAGAAACAGCAAAGATTTAAAAAGAAGCCTCTGCGTAGGAGCAACACGTTAAAGACCATTTTCACACGTGCACTGCAGCCCTGCACGGATGGCTGATCGATCCAGATTGGACATTAAATACTCTTTAACTACCAGCTCCCAGGGTCAACTGAGTCCTTGTAAGAGAAGAGCAGGGAATTCACAGTGCGTGTCATGTGACCTGCCTTTCCAGAAGTGTCTGAAGTGGACCAGATCCCACTGTGTGCCACATGAGGAAAGAACAATAATGTCTTGATTAATGGTTACACCTCACACATACTTTTTTAATTCAGAGAGAATTAAAGATGAGATCTAAATCTCTCACATCTCAAACAGGAAGCTGACCATCTCTTACCACCATGTATGTGTCAGAAAGGGCTTTTTTAGAGTCAGGAATTTGTGTAAGAACAGCTTCAGGGCTCAGTGTTTTGCCAAGGATAGCATAGGTTGGCTGCTCTATCACCTGAGTCACGGGCACCTCACAGATTTAAGCTAAGAAGCATTGCGGTTGCTCACTACATACACACAGTGTAATGATGCCACAGTTAGCGCTGCTGCCTCAAAGCAAGAAGGTCCTGGGTTTGAATCCAGTCTGGGGCCGTGCTTGCATGTTCTCCCCGGGTACTCTGGTTTCCTCCCACAGTCCAAAGACTGTGTGTTACCTCTGCAGCACATTGGCGCCCTGTCCACCAGGGTGTACCCTCCCTCTTGCTGTGTGTCAGCTGGGCTCTGAATTGGATAAATGGAAGAAGATGGACGGATGCACTACATTAGCATAGAGACTCTCTAAAAGAAACGAACGTTGTAAACCATCTCAGCTGCTGTGCTGCTATTTGCTGTTTCTTGGGTGGTTTCAGTGGAACTTCTTCCTGCTTGTTTGTTTGGGAGATTCAGAGCTGCAGTTGGTCCACTGACGTACAAGAGTCAGTGATGAGTGCAGAGCAGAGGCTCTGTGTCATGCAGCTCACCACAGCAGCAGCAGCCATAAGAGGGCAACACAAAGTCATCAAGTCAGTGGAAAAAGTAAAGAAATCATCTGGAAGTTTTAGACTGAAAAGTGAGGTAGAAGGAATTTGCTACAGGAGTGTGTGTGCGTGCGTGTTTGTGAGTGTATCTGGATTCTAGGTGCTGTCCTCAGTGTAACCTGAGTTGGGCTTTATTAATAAATAATGCATCTGAACCAGTCAGCTCATCAGTCAGCTTTTGAGAACGGCAGCTCTGGCTTATTCTGCCATTCGCCCTCCAAAGGGACAGATCCAGACGCAGCATCAGAGACTATCTGTCTGTTTTTGGGTTAAGGATTCAGTTTCTGGTGTTTTTGTTTTTGTTGTGTCACCCGGACCGACTTCGCTGACCATGAATCCTGAATAGTAAGTGTTTCCGTCTCTTTGCAGTGAATTACTGAAATGAAATTATTCAGCTTCTGTGAGAAACTGACACCTGCTCAGTGGCTGCTGACATGGAAAGTTAGGAGAAAAATGTAAGGCTGTGACGTCCTGCACCCTTGTTTCTCATGACTGAGCCAGCTTTGTTTTCTAACTAAAGATTAATAACCATCAGTTCTGGATATAGAGATATAAATGCCATTTTTGTTGCTGAGCTGTGTGCTTCGAGCTTACCGGTATCCAAGGATTAAAACAAATACAAATAAACTGTAAGGGGATCACTAGGCCTCTCGGGCTGATGGGTATCCTAATTCTTAGTGTTGCTCCACACAGCAAAGAGAAATGGGAACTTCTCACACAAAGCTGTGCTGCCTTCAGGAGAAGTCCTGCACAGAAAGACATTTGATCTCAGGTTACTTCTGCCCAAGTCTGTGACCTATGTGTCAGTAAACTGTGTAATGAATCAGCAAACCAGTTTGGTTGGATGTCAAGAAATGTCCCAGAAATTTTAATCCTAGTATTAGGAGGCAGCTTTTGAGAAATGGCAATAGGTTTTGTTTTAATAATAGATAGAGGCTGGTCCCAGGAGGGCAAGACCATAGTTCCAGAATGAAAAACAAACTGGATGGAAAACTGTTTAGTGTGGATATTTTTATGGACAGTTGATCAGAAAGCTTGCTCGCTATCCAGCTTCAGGTCTTTAATGGCTAAAAGTCAGGAGATTAAGAAAAGGAAAGCACAAAAGGAGCAGATGCTTCTCGGTGACAGCCATGTTGCCTCCAGACTTTGACAGCTGCTGTTGTAACCTGTGATTTTACTGCTAACAAGACCACATTATCACCCCCCCCCATCAGTTCACACTTTCATTTCACTGGTGGTTTCAGTCGCTCGTCCTTTTTGCCTTCTTTGTGTCCTAATAACGAGACTCTTTCGCCCTTTAGGGTTTGCACAGGTACTTTGGTTGCTCCACTTTTTGCAATTTCAGCAACTGTCAATCAAAAAAGTGCCATCCTCCTCCTGTTTAGGTCGTACAATCAGACCTTTGTTTTCCCGTGAGATTTCAGACCAGGCTGCGGACACAACAGAGTCAAAGCAAATCGTACAGGCGAACAGCGCAAATGCTGACGGGGGGTCAAAATTCTGTCCATGTTTGTGACATTATTTACATCTGAGATGGTACATCTCTAGCAGTTCATCCAGATATAAGATGTTTATTTATTATTTCGTGCAATTTTAATGCATGTCTTTGTTTCTAGCGACTACTTGTTCAAGCTTCTTCTCATCGGTGACTCTGGAGTTGGAAAGTCGTGCCTGCTGCTGCGCTTTGCGGTAGGGAAGATAAACTATGCACACATATGCACACACAGACCCACTTGCTCGCCATTTTTAACACTTTGCTGGTTGCTGCAGGATGACACCTACACCGAGAGCTACATCTCTACCATAGGAGTTGATTTCAAGATCAGGACTATTGACATGGATGGGAAAACTGTCAAGCTGCAGATTGTAAGGGGATCGTTTTTGTGAGGAAACACCATTATGTTGTTTTTCAAAGCATAAAAGTCTTTAAAAAAAACTGTGTCATGTAAGCCTGAGTGCTATTTTATAAATGTGTGTACACCTTAAGTGGGACACAGCAGGTCAAGAGAGGTTCCGAACCATTACCTCCAGCTACTACAGAGGAGCTCACGGCATCATCATTGTGTATGACGTCACCGAGCAGGTCAGCCTGTGCGTGGTTTTATCATCATCTCTAAAGAAGAGCATTTAAACGTTAACTCCAGACCTGACTGCTTTCTCTCGCCTTTCCTCCTCAGGAGTCCTTTAACAATGTGAAGCAGTGGCTAGATGAAATAGATCGTTATGCCTGTGAGAACGTCTCCAGGCTGCTGGTGGGAAACAAGTCTGACCTCGTTAGTAAGAAAGTGGTGGATGCTGCCACTGCTCAGGTAACAGGCTACGTGCAGCAAAGAGGCTCTCTGCTCCACTGTGCGGCCTTCAAATGCTAACTTCTCATAAAACTGAGTGGCAGCTTAAAATGGGAAGAACACGTTTCTATTTGAAAATGTTTTTTCCCCTAAATTTTAATTGTAGACATAAGTGTGCTAATGCATTCACACTGGCGTTCTGACTTATTAGGGCTAATGTCCCAATGCGTTCTGACCTCAGAGGCTTCTGGCATCGTGCATAAACTGTCCTCTGGCTTCGGTACCTGGACACGCGCTGCGGCAGCACGTGCAGTGAGAACGAGCAACAAGTGTTCGTAATGGCTCAGCTACACTAGAGTAAAAAAGGACTGCAACCTCTTGTGACTGGTAAAAATCAGTGGTTGCCCAGTGATTATGTTATTTTTCACAACCGATTAGAAGCAGTTGCCGCAACGAACTGGTTGCCCCTCCACCTCTGTGAGACTACTTTCAAATGCAAGGCAAGACAACCTTGCTTGGTGGGAGGCAACCTGTCTCCATACAGTTGCGGTCCACCTTAGACTGATTGCAGTCACTCTCAGACAGATTGTCTGATTAATGTAAGCACGCCACAAGCAGAAAAGGAAAGTAAAAGACAAATATTCTATTTTGGGTTTGTGACCTATTAGAGGGAACTTCGGCTTCTTTAAAGTGGTGTCTGGAGTTCCTTTGCAGGGTGTTTAATATGCCATCCATAATGCAAAATCACACATTATGATCCATCACTGCAGTTTTAACCTACTCACCAGAATATAAAACAGTTTCACCAACTACAATATTTAAATGTTAACTCATCAATAATTTAAGACTCCAATTAGGGTTCTTTCACTGTGACTACTTGGCTCACTCTTAATCCATTAGAACAGTCTGCAGCTAATACTTTACGCGACTAGAATTTCGGAACTACAGTTGTTACATTAAACTGTGTTGTTTATGGACTTTATTTCACCCCCATCCACAGGACCTGGCCTCGTCCCTGAAGATCACCTTCCTGGAGACCAGTGCTAAGAGCTCTGATAATGTAGAAAGGGCATTCCTTACCATGGCCTCTGAGATCCACAAGCGTCTGGCCAGTGAAGGAGGGGGCATGGAGGGCGAGTCAGGAGAAGCCAGGAGCCAGGGCACTAAGATCAACAGCGCCCCTCTGTGGCTGGGAGGGGAAAAACAGACGCAGGAGGCGAGTAACTGCTGCTGAGGTGGAACCGGAACACAAATATTTACTATCTGAAGAGACAGAAGAGTCGCCCATCCATCTGTCTAGTTTAAGGACTCATTAAGTGTGTGTTCCAGACACACATTTATGACTTTGAAAGAGAATCACATTTTTAACTTGACTACAAAATATTTTTGAGTTTTTTTTTTTTTGAAGGAAATTTAGGTTGAGGTTTTTTTTTTTTCAAGTAATATGTTAATTTATTGTAAACAACAATGACAAAATCAACAGAATGAAGAAAAGCAAACAATAATCTTCATTGATCTTAAGAGTTTGGTTCTTTTAAATATTTTCAGACATCATATTGAACTTTAACCTCATGTTTAACATATTGGTTGAGTGGGGCGAAGACTGCAGGCAGCAAACAGACCGATGACTCAGCCAAATGAACAAAAGCCATGGTTTCTATTTAAATGTGGGTGACAACATTTGGGAGGAGTTTTAGAAATACACGGTGGACCACTCTTGCAAAAAGCAATATCTGAATATTAATTAGCAGTCACAGTCAGGGAAGAGGTTTTGTTTTCTGAAATAATGTGATGTAAGCGGTCTGAGAGGAAAACTGTACTTTACTGTATGTTTCAATAACTGCCTCAGTTCTATTAACCAGTACATGTTGTGCACATGTTTTGCTTTGCTTGACGTTTGTTTATGTCAATAAAGATATCCGAGGTTGGTCTTTTTGCTGAAAATAATAAGAGGTTTTGAAATGTTTAAGACGGTGTATATATGGGCACCTTCCCGCTCGGTTGTCCTTTGGGTTCATGCCTGGTTGAATTTAAAGGACGGTGATTCTCATGGTTTTAAAAAAAAAACAGCGTCCTGACGGTTTGCTTGAGAGAGGAGACGAACCACTGAACGTGAAAAAATATTATTAGCGTACGTTTAAAAGTCAGATGCCGCTACGCTGTCAGGTTGCGTTGTGCGATGTGTCGGGTACACTGCGCCTGAAAATCAAAAGCGCTTGTTTCAGATGGACCCAAACACAAACACAGAAGTCTGAAAAATAACTGATAGTCTGTAAATTCAGAATAGCATTAATGACGCTAGAGTTTGTCAAGTTTTATTTTTTAATCACATTTTAAACTCATTTTCTTTGGAAATGTTTCAGGACTTTGAAACGTGCAGAAAAGCTCTGGGAACCACTGATGTTCACATGCTAAAACAGCCCATATTTGAATGGCTGCTGCGCTGCCATTAGAGTCTCCAGATTATTAAACCTTTAAAAAGTTAAAAGACTCTCAAAAGACTTTAACTCACCATCCAGTCACTGTAAGTATGACAAATCGCTACATCCCCAGGAGATATTAGCCTGACAAATATCCCTTTGGGATGTGGAGTGATTCCTCATAACAGCCCGACAACCTTGAATATGTTATATTAGTGTCATTTAAACATGAATCAATGTCCTTTCAGCGGTCTGAGTGGGGTATTATCACAGTGCCACAATGATTCACAGCAGGTAGTTTCCTTTGTAATCAGATAGACATTATTTTAGCAACAAGAAGCTTATGCTGAGAGAGTGTGATGACGGCAAACTCAGCTGCAAGTTAGAAATTATGAATCCACTTTTCTTTTCAGCCACTTTGCTGTGGTTTCTAAACTTTTCCACTTTATGATAAAAATCACTTACAGCTGATGTGAAGAGGAGGGAAGAAGCACAAGGCAAATGTGAGAGTCCAAAAATATCCTGACAGATATTTTCAAAGTGTGATAAATTTAAGGTCATTTAAGAAGAAAAATGTAAATGTTTGTGGAAATTAACTGTGTGGGAACTTTGGCCTAACTGCCTAAAATGATAAGAAGCAGTCTTGTGCACATGCAGTCTCATAGCTGTACAGACCTGAGGTGGAAATACTGAAGCGCTCTTTGAAGAAGAGGAGGATAAAATATGAAACAGTGGCTAAACTATAGTTTCTGAACAGTTTCACATACAGTCAAATGTCAGGCGCATCATTTCAATGTTGTCAGCAATGATTTCCGTTGATACAGGACTGAAAAACACTTCGAGCTGCTGCACCGCCTCAGACAGGCAGACATGCCGACAGGAAACAGGACAAGGGAGCAGGACAGGAACTGTGTGTGTAGTAACCTTTCCTTCCTTTAGGTGTCAGTCTTGCTCTGTTTTCTTTTCTTGCGTTTCCTACCTGACAGCATGCGTCTCATTCATGTATTTTGATCTCAGGTTTTTTTTGCTCTCCTTCCTCCCCTGCATTTCTCCTCACCTCTGTGTCTCTTTCATCCTTATATACTTCCTTTCCTCTTGTCTAACCTCAGCCTACCTCTGCCCCCCCCCCGCTCTCGCTGCTTTTCCATTTGATTTTCTTTTCTTCAGTTTGTTTTCCTGCTTCATCGTATTTCCCTCTTGCCCTGCTCTTGTTCTTCTTCACTCCAATATGAATATCCACAACTGTAACATATAAATAATAAGAAAATAAGGAAAGGGGAACTTAGGAATGATTTTTTTTTTACAGTGTACAGACAGTCTCAGCTTGTTGGCTACACAGCAGATGTCAGTAAAGACAGTGGGAGTGGGACATTTCTCTGCAAGGTTAATTTGTATTTGTATGAGCATTTAGGGAGTTAAATTACAGACGACAAATTTACATTTCCTTTGCATTTCCAGGCACATCCAATGAGTTTTTAATAAAGAAAAACAAGGGTGACCCTCTGTCCTCACTCCAGTAATGCTGTGCACCTCCACTGCCTGCCTACACCAAATATCTTTTCTTGTCAAACGCTTCCACTCCTTTGCTCTCAGTCCAGCTCAGGCTGTCTGCTGTAACACCTGGAGCCCGCATCATGAAATAAGATCAGCAGGTTACCTGGCTGTCTTTGGCCTTGAGCCTCAGGCATCACACAAATAGTTAGCTTTTAACCTGAGATACATCTCTGCACAGCTGCCCTGCTATGGAACTGGCCCACTATTAGGGTCCATTACTGATGTCATATTTTCCCTTAAGGCTCAATACAAGCCATTATTATTATTATCATTATTATTATTATTAAACAGACTAAATAAATAATGGTGATTGGAGCTGCATATTAATTGTGCCGAGTTCCTGGCATGCCCGAGGGGATCCCTGACAGCACCGCTTGGAATAACATGAGGTGACTGATGATAATTAGGAGGAAAAATAAACAGTTATGAGGCACTGACTTCCTCTCATTTGGCAGCAGAAACAATCTCACTTCACTTTTAACTTCACAATTAATTCCAGCTCCTGTTTATAGTCACAGCCTCACATTTATTATTTAGACCTTTATTCTAGCCATATCATTTTGTTTTAAGACACTGAACCTTGATGTTTTGCTATTTATATAACTGGATTTTGGTGTTTTAACTATATTACCATGTAATGTCATACTGAGTACTTTACTCGGGCCAATTTCAGTCTTAAATTTTGTTCTCCAGTAAGTTTAACGCAGGCTAGACCGTGCCAGAAATAAAGAGTGAATAGACTGAAGCCACAAAGATTCGGCCGTGTTCAGCTAGTTGTTCGTTGCAAACAAAAGGAAGGTTATTTTGCAGCAACTACGTCATGATTTGTGGAGGAATTTCTAAATTTCAGATTCAGAGACTTGAGGTTCTGGCTGTTTGATGTGGATTTTTGTGTGTGCAGACAACAACAGATTTGCCATTTGATCTCTCACAGTTAATTGTTGTGTTATTACTAACAAATTGCATGTAATTAACCAACCTGTTGCCATTGAGCAGACTGATAGCAGACTGACTTCGCCTTATTGCAGTTTTATTGCTTCTTTAGTTTGAAGACGGCAATCGCTTCAAAGTGAGTGAGAACACAAGCGACTTACACATGGTCACAATAACTTTAGGCATGCTGTGGTTTCCCTGGAGTGACTGTAGCATTATTTAAACAAATATCTGAACCCTGACCTTCTGCCCTCATTTTATATCCAACTTTACACCAAGTGTACAGTTCATTGGCAGCCTTTTGACAGTGGTTAACCAGGATGACCAAAGTTGTCTCAGTGAAGCTGCGCTAGCCAAAAAAGACTGGACTAAGCTTGATACACATTCAGGGCTGCGTGAAGTTTCCTACAAACAAACTCAAAAATTACTTTGCTCTTTTCCACTAATTCAGTTTTTTGGGCTCTGATCACCTGCACACAGGTGTCGTTTTCCTTCATCTTGCTTAGCTCTACATGAACCTTCCGCAGAAGACTGAAGCCAACACGTTTTTTTCTGTCAACAACAATTTGTCCAATGAGCCAATCAGATAACAGGTGAGGCTCAAATGAGCAATACCACATGAGCTTTTTTCATTCATGATGACATAAGGAACGATTATTTTCCTGGTGGGTGAAGAGGCTGGAGGGAAGACGAGGGTCTTACTTCACAGTTCACTCGTTTTAGTTAAGAGGAACATAATTCCCCATTATCATCTTGTTTTTGTGCCTACTGTTTGTTGCTACACTGGCAACAAACCACCTGCCAGTTAGTTTAGGAGTCTACAGGCCTGCTCCAAATACTGCTCTCAGCCTTTTTTTTTACTGTGGAGAAACTTTATGCAAGAAGCAACAGGGAGCCAGTGGACAGCAGTGGAAATCTATCATGTACAATTTTTTGGCTGACTGGAGACCAAAGCATACCTTGTTCAGGACCATTTGCAGAGGTTTTACTGTGCGTGCTGGAAGCTCTGTGTGAGATGGACCTGCACAAGATGCTCAGTGGCTCACTCAGTCACATAAAACTGCATATTTATTTGTGTCATGCTGCAGCAAATTCACGCCTGAAGAGTTTTCACTGATTTCTGCTTTAGTAGCATAGAGTCAAACTTAGCCACTAAGGCCACTGGATCCAGCCAAAGGTAATTTTAATGAGGCCTGTGGAGAGGAAAGCCAACACAGTTCTGTGCAGTCCAATTCATTAAAAGGGAAGTAGCAATTATAGCAGAGACCTGCACAGGAGCCTTCAGGTGCTTAATATTTCTTCACCAACATAGACCTGTTAGCTGTAACATTTAAACCACCTGCCATGATGTGAGAAAACATCTAAAAGAGCACATGCTCTGTCTCAGTGGAGCCTAATACGGGAAATTAGTTTTTCATACCAGGAAGAGCAAATGTCACATTTCAGCTCTGGGCATCTGAAGGTTTGAAAAGAGTCAAGATCTGCATCCCGCAAACTCTCATATTACCGTGCTCATGGAGGACCTGGGCTCTGTAACATGAAGTTCAGCATATCCTGGATTCCAATAAATTAATGTTTAAAAGGCAAGGTCTGAGTGCAAGCACAGAATAAACCTAAAGGCAAAATTCAAACATAGGCTTAGACCAGGCTACAAATAAAATCCACAAATAAAAATGGTGTCCTGCTTTAGGATCATATGTTAACATTCATAGAACAAGAAAATCGTTATAAAATTGTTTTTTACAACAGGGAAAAAAGGATCAACAAACAAAGTAAGATACAAAGCTCCATCTATTACTGATGATCATCATGGAAACAGCTCCAGGTCCTCTGAGTATCAGCGCACAGAGATCCGGGGGATCTGCCACGAGCTGTGACACTATTTTCAGTGATTTCAGACCTTTTGATCTCTCGTCTGGAACCGAACCAGCTCCAGAGCAGGTTAGGGTCACAGCATGAGTTACCACGGTGATGTACCTCGGTAGTACGGCAAAACCAAGGTTAACGCTAAAATGACCCAGCTCATGATACCGGCCGGGCCCGGGGCTCGGCTGTACACACACATTTCTGATTCCTGCCACATTAAATGATTACAAAGAAGCATATTTACTAAATGTAGCTAAAATAACACTGTTGGACGTGTCTGGCAGTCTCAAAAGATAAAATGCCTGGATTATTATGGAGAGAACTAAGCCGTCCAAGATGTTTAGAAGATGCAGCTATAGTATGAATTTGAGCATTCGAGATGACATCATTCTCAAGTTATTGTGTTCACAAGATTTTTAGAAAAACTTGACCTCTGACCTTGACCCAATTATGGCAAATATTTAATCAAGTGATCTAGGGGTCACAGACAGACATATCAAAAACATCCCATCATCCAGAGGTGGGGTTAAAAAAAAGAGAAGACATATTTAAAAAAAAATCAATAAATTTAGAAATTAAAAATAAAATAAAATAAAGGCTTTTTAAAAAAAAAATTTGTGTGCTTGAACTTGGGGTCTAGAAGAGTTCATGGCAATAATTTTCTTTTTATCTGAATTTTGAGTATTTTGTTTACTTTGATTTCCTTGTGTGAAAATATTGTTAAAATCAAGTCCGATATTGCGTAGGTTTACCAAAGGCCCCCGAAGTCCATCTGATCGAGACACTGACTCCTCAGCTCCGTGGCAGCCGTGGAAGACTTTAGAAGCAGAGTTTGGGAGTCGTGAGCTGGAGCCTCCACGGATCAGCCGTGTTTCCAGCGCTGAATTCATCTTTTACTCCCGTTCTTGCTCTTTGTGCGGAAGTCCACCCCCTCAACCGTCAAACCCTAAACAACAAACGGGACTTGTGTTGCCTTGTTCCTCTTATCACAGTGGGTTTTTTCCACTGCAGCAGAGAGATGAACACTGGTTAAAAGTGAAGACTGGATTCGACAGATTGATTGTTTCGCCTTCAGCCTCTTCTCGATTACTGTTGGAAGACTTTGCAAAGAAGAAAAATGCACTCGGCGGTCGACAAGACAATGAAGAGCAAAAAGCAAAGTCGTCAGACTCTCTCACACATAAACCCTGCGCCAAAAAAGGGCCTAAGCTGGGGTGATGTTAACAGTTTTTTTCATGCCACAGTGTTGTTTCTTCGTCACTTCAGGGAAGAAGAGTGTGCTGTACACATCGTGCACTAAATTTTTTATCTGTGCAAGTGTTAGAAAACAAGAGCCCTTTTCCAGTTAGTGTTTATTTTTGGGGTGGAATGTGCAGAGGGGGCTCATCAGAGGTCCCTAACGGTAAAGAAAAAAAAAGTTGGGACAAAGCAGCAGAGTCCCATATGGGATTTCTTTAAGTACAACAGTGAGACAGATAGAAGCCAGTGTCTTGTTGTGGACGATGACAAAATGACACTTCTCAAGGGGAAAAACCACCAACATCAAAGTCCACCTGAGGACAGCGCACAAGGGGGCTACAGAAACCCCTCTGAACATACACAGTAACCTACAACGTCACCTCTAGAGAAATGCAACTGCACGCAGGTCCACGCAGCCCACAACGACTCTGATCGGCCTGGTCGGCACAGCTGAGTCCTCTCGTGCATTTCCGGCTACTTGTCGCTACAGTTTTTGAATTTATCAGTGAGAGAATAACAATCAGGAATAATAATCATAGCATCAACATAAGGACAGTGATAGCATAGTTACCTTGAAAAAGTAATCTGATTACTCCTTTAAAAAGTAACTTAGTTACCTTATTGATTACTTAATTTTAGAAGTACTTTATTAGTTACATTCAACAGCGGCCGGTATTGTGCCAAAAAGCCAAAAAGTGATTTCTGGTATTTTAATGACTGTAAATGACTTGTCGTCCTATAATCTGTGAAACGTGTCAAACATCCCTCTCATGAATGATATCAGGTCATTCTGAGGGAGAAACAGCATTTCTGTCACAAGGTAGAAGCTGCACTCGAGTTTTGGCATTAAAAATGTCTTTTTAAACAGAAATCTGGTTCAGAAGGCTGCAGAAATCACAACAAATGTAACATCATAGTTCTGTAAAGATATTTGAAGTGGCCAAAAAGCTCTGGATTGATTATAATGCAGGTACAATAACACAGACTCCTAAAGATTGTTGAAAAACAGGTTATTTCTTCATTTTACATATAAGCCCTTCATAAATCATGCTGGCTGCACTCTGTTTACCAATATAAGCAAAGACATTACACAGGGGGAGTGGGAAAAAAACAACAAAAAAACAAAACAGAGGAACAAATATGTTTGCAGCCAAAGCCACAAAGACCGAGGACCAAGGAGGAGAAAAAGTTCCAGCATTTTTTGTGTCTGTTGGCCGGCACTGCATATAAAACACTGGCACAGGACCGCAAGGTAATTAACACACATAAAGCAGCTACACAAACATAAATGCTGGTAGGTTGTGTACTGAGTCCCCGTGCAGAAGTCTAATTAGCTAGCGTCTCTGAGCATCTCTGACGCAGCCATGAGGAAAGGTGACAACCATAATGGACTGTTTTCACTGAAAAAAGAACTGCTGGCTAGTTAATGCACCGCAAGCGGGAAGATGCACAGATACATTTGTTGCACTTTGACTCTTGCATCTGACAAAGTATGAAAAAACTAATACTAAAAACTAATGAAAACTAAACTAAAATATAGCATTAAACAAAAATAAAAACTAATAACAATGAGCAAAACCACTCTAAAAAAATAAAAGTAACTGAAAAAGTTACAATAAAACTAAACTATAATGTAAAATCCCAAACTATTGATTTCTTTTTGTTGCGTTTATTTGGATGTTAACGGATACGCTGTTAAGGGTGTACATTTTTTGACACATTTGTAGCATTTTTATTAGAATTATCTGACAAAATATATTTCTTGCTGTAAAAACTTGCTGTAAAAAAATGTAAAAACTAGTAGGTGATGTCAAAGTGGATACATTCATACAAGAGAAAACACCAACTTTCTCATCAAACTGAGTCAACCTTCATGGTGTGTGTGTCTGTGTGTCATCACTGGTAAACATTAAAGATCTGGCTGGGCCATTAATTGGATTTTAGCTATAATTATGTAATTTTAGTTTTCTAATTGTAAACGGACTGATCTCTATTGTGCTTTTTTACTCTACATTAGCACTCAAAGTGCTTCATGCAACATGTCTTCACACACACTATCCAACATTCACACTCCTATGAATGTGTGAGGAGTAACTCAGGGTTCAGTGTCTTGCCCAAGGATACATTGGCATGCAGACTAGAGCAGCCAGGGATCGAACCGCCAACCTTCCAATTAGCAGATGACCTCGTCTATTTCCTGAGTCACAGCCATTTCAGTAGTCAGTGGGATAAAACAATTACTTTTCACAATGTATTTTTGCAACAAAGTTTGATATAGTTATATATTATTGTCCAAAGCAAGGCTGGCTAAATTTACTCCAGACATCGACCCCCACTGTGATCGCTGTGGAACATCGCCAGCGACTCTTTCTCATATGTTTTGGCTCTGTCCAAAACTAAGAGATTTCTGGCTCTCGATCTCCTAATTTTCTTCTGCTGTATTAGGATTAGCTATAGAACCTTTCGCTGTTAGTGGTACCACTAGAACCCAATCTTAACGTGAACCGCAGAACTATGATAGCATTTGTCCCCCTCTTAGCAAGGAGACTTATACTGCTCATACGCATTTCCTCCAACTTTCACCTCATGGGTTAGAGAGCTTATACATCACTTAACTCTGCAGAAAATTGCTTTGCTGTAGAGGTTGTGTACACAACTTTAACATTACCTGGGAGCCAGTTCTGAATAAGGTGGAAGAGATGGCACCTCTAGACATCTCTGATTCATAAAACCCTTCCTTCCTTTTTTCTGTAAGCATGTGTTTATGTTATAAATATAGAGGGCATATACATATATATATCTTCATAGTTATCTGATTACTTGTCCCTTATGTCTTTTATCTTTTTTCCTTTTTAAGAAGATATATTCATTATATTTGCATCACGGAGGTGTGGTGGTTAGCACTGTTGCCTCACAGCTAGAAGGTCTGGGCTTGACTCCACCTTGCACCCGGGCCTCTTTGTGTGGGTTTTTTTGTTTTTGGGTACCCCAGTTTCCTCCCACAGTCCAAAGACATGCAGTTAGTGGGGTTAGGTTAGTTGGTGATTCTAAATTGCCCACAGGTGTGAATGTGAGTGTGAGTGGCTGTCTGTCTCTCTGTGTTAAACCTGCGACAGGCTGGCGACCTATACAGGGTGGACCCTGCCTCTCACCCTGTGACAGCTGGGATAGGCTCCACCCCCCCACCCCCGTGACCCTGACCAGGATAAGCAGAACAGAATGAATGCTCATTATTTGCCTGAACTTTCTGATTGAATATTGTAAGTTTCTTACTATGCTGGTGTAACAGGGTAGGGCTATGTTTGGGTTGGGATCAGGGAGGAAAATTATAATTTGCACTTCAAAATAATTTTATATGCATTCAATTGAAACTGAATTCTGTCTTCCCAAAATGAAAAGCAAAGGATATTTGGCCTTCATCACTGAGACACAGGTGCAGCTGCCAAGGATGGGGCATTCATAGAGTTGTCCAAAAGACAGCAGTGGTGCTGAAAGCTGTCTAGAAGTGCATGATAAGACAACCTTAAAGGGGCCAAATGTAATTCAGGTATATTTCTTTCGCACAATTTCACCCTCTGAGATTATAGTGTTACCATGATACAGTTTTCTAATTGGCACTAACCTCAAAGTTCAGCTGAGGTTGATGAAAATGTCCTTACTTTTACAGGCACTGGGTCATAAATCAAAATACAAAGCAAACTGTTAACCTGCTAGATAAAAGGTCATAGAATCAGTTATTATAAATCATTCTCTGGGTGCATAAATGTCAGCATCAAATGTCTCAGCAATCCATCCAATTACTGTCACGGCATTAAGCTAATGCCTCTGCTTCAGGCTCTCAGCTCTTTCTTTCTCCCTCATAGTGGCATTTATAGCACGTGCTGTGTACTGAGAAGCCTTGCTGTCACTGCATTGTCTGCTCAGTTGTGACCCTGATAGAAGTGGAGCCAGCACCTCACTACAACCTCATATCTCAACAGCTGCTGGCAGGTATAAACTATTTAAAGCCTTATTGACAGCTAATGTTTTTTTCCAGTGACAAAAAAAAGGCTATTATTACCCTGCAGGGACCACGCCAAATATGAAAAATCCTTTGTAAACCATCAAAACTACTCAATTCACAGCAGATGAGGGGCCTTTCTTACTCTTGTCAGCCTGATGTTTTGGAAACGCTTTGTTATGAAGATTATTTACAGCTCCGGCTGACTCTGGTGGCAAAATAGAAGCAGGAATTCAGGCAATCTGAAAATATTCATCTAATCTGCCTTTTTGTCAAAGCTGTCAAAGGTGTGGGTCATTTATGCAGGTATTCATTGGAGTTAGTGAGATGGGTTTTCAAAAAGCAGGATTATTCATCTGAAGGGGCATTTGTTACCCTCATTTGAGTCTAAACTAACCAAAGTCATCTTTAAGTGCCTAAACCTAAACAAGTAGTTCAGTGCCTGTATTTAATCAATGAGTGGAAGTAAAAAAGTTGTACAAAAAAAGGAAAAAGTAGCAAAACACAAAGATCTCAGAGGGACTGCTATTACAGTCTCCTGGCCAGTAAACCTGCAAATGTCACTTTACTGTCACCCTTCCAGTTTCCTAACACGGACTTTGTAGTTCTCTAAAATGGGACAGTTGTCCCCGGGCAGCTAATATGACTGCAGCTGGAGCATCAAGGCTCTGTTGATGAAGGAAACCCTTTGAGCGATGGGGAAACCGAGATGGCATCTGACAAAACAGCATTATACTACACGAGGGACGAAAAGACACTGATTCATCAGAGTCTAAAGACTACAAGACATACCAGCTCCTGGGCCACAATCACTCTTTTGCTGCATTGGAGTGGCAGTGTATAAAATTTTTAAAAAAAGTAATGCATTACGTTACATTTTGTATGCAAGAGAAAATAATTTGTTACAGTACTCACTGCATTTAGCATGTTGGATTGTTTATAAAGGTCAGCACGTTGCTTTGGCAGCTTCCCGCTGTGCTTTTGTTCACAGTGGGAGATTGTTGTTTGTGGACTGAGCACAGTTTGTTGTCCTTTCATCGGCAGAGCCACTGAGCAGGGATTTGGATTTGACCATTAAGAAAAAAGGTCTTTGCACTCATGATCTTGACTCATGATCATTTCTGTGATTACGATGGCTGTGGGTCTCTAGAGGCCATGTTGATTTTGGGAAGGGGTTCCACTCGGAACCCGCCGCAGCATCTACAGAATCTTTGGCTCTCGTTCTCACTAAATGTATTTATGGGTCTGACCTGGAGCAGTTATTTCATTTATTTTATTACATGTTCTGCCTGATCATTACCGCCTCTATTTTGGCCCAAGACAATACATTATTCTTATGTTAAATATTTAATTTGAGCTGTTTTGTACCACCTCTAAACACTCACCTTATTTTAACACATGCTGTCTCCTTTGCTTAGTACACAAACAGGGACCAAAAAACCAAACCATCATCAGATCATCAGTGCTGATACATACTTGCTGTTAGGATTTGTAATTATAGGAACACATTACAATCAATCTCTCATCCTTAAAAGAATGAATATGACTTTCACCCACATGAATGTGATATTATTACATGTAGACAAGCAAGAAAAAAGAATCTCTTTGCGCCCCTCTCAGCTGCAGACTAAGAAATAGAAACAGAGTGCTACCTTCAAAAGACTAACATTGAATAAAAACAAATCACTTTTTTCCAAGAAAAATACCTTTTTATTTCATTATAAATCCACATAATTGTATCTATGAAAGCATAAAATCCCCATTTCGCATGTTGTTGTGTTTTTTTCTTCTTATCGTGGTCATTAGTTTCGTTATATTCAAAGTAAATCATGGGTATCAAACCATCGAAGACTGTAAGGTGTATGTCGCATACAAACACAGACACTGTCAAACGGCAAAGAGGGGCAGCGAAGGGGAGGGAAGAGGGGCGGGGACAGGACAGGACAGCGCAAGTTCTGCCGGCCATTTTTAAACCGCTTAGTATATTTAACCATTTCGAGTGCCAGCGTTTAGTGGTAGGAACACTTATGGTCAAGTTCACCAGTGTTTTGTACGTGCACAGTTGCTTTCCAGTGTCATCACATTTTACCATTTCCACCATCACATGTAGAGCTGCACACGTGTGCTGCAGGTGTTGAATCACCTCCCGCTGGTGCTCCTCAAGGCTCCGTCCTCGGGACACCGATTTTATTTTATTTTTTTAATACTCCAACACAGACAACCGATCCACAATGGACGCAAACATACCGATTATTTCAACATTTTCTAAGTCATCCACAGCCAGAAGAGTTAGATTGGTAATACTGGAGGATATACAAGTCAGCTTTTCATCAGAGAGAAAAGGGGAGAGACAGAGTGAGAGAGAGAGAGCGAAAGAAGAAGGGGCAGAGAGATGAGATGAAAACATATGAGTAAAGTGCCAGAAGAGTTCACGGTTTAGTTTGACAGTTTGTTATTATTATAGATGCTTTGAGACAAGATGTGGACAATGTGCTCATATTTTCAATCCAAAGCCCAACATGGAGTTTCTAAAAGAGGTGTGCTTCCAGAAGTCTGCATGGCCTCCCAGTGTTGTAATAATGCTGTCATAATACTGTTGTAATCCTTTGGCATATGACTATATGCTGGGGAAAGAGAAGAGGGGTGTCGCCAACCATTGACAACGAGAACATCCAGGGAAAACATTGTCCACAGAAATCTGTTCTGTATATTCCCAGAAAAGACCTGATTGCGTGAAAACCCTTTAAAGCCCTGTCAGATGATTGTTTACATCCTTGAAAGCAGAAAAAGAGCTTCAGAGAGTGTCTGCTCTGATTCCTCTGAGCCAAAGTTTCGAGAAACAGTTAAGCACCGAACACAAGCAGGCTTCAAAGCCAGGACTTAGACCTGTATCCAACATGTGCGTCCCAGCAGCATGGGGTCTTTTGCATATCAGCAGGTAGGCTTTGTATTCTCTGGCTCCAAAGGTCACAGCCTGTGTGGGTCTGGTATGACGTGGTGTCTCTACAGGTCAAACACCAAACTGTCAGGGCTCACAACAAGGATGTTAACATACAACCCACGAGGCACCTGAAAGAGATAAGAGATGGAGAGTGTTTCACAGTCACTGAGTGATTCTTTGATCTAAATAAAGGAGCATTAGATTTGATTTTATCCCTGTTTATTTGACTGTTATGGAAGAAGCTTTCTCAGAAAAGAAAAGAAAAGAAAAAACGAATCCCACATTCATAAGGTTTCATAAGTGGAAATATAGACCTTTATCTACAAAATAATCTTAACGTAAAACA
This sequence comes from Pterophyllum scalare, assembly GCA_024447675.2. NCBI lineage: Eukaryota > Metazoa > Chordata > Actinopteri > Cichliformes > Cichlidae > Pterophyllum > Pterophyllum scalare. Next base: position 29,122 of record JAMQGT020007175.1, read on the forward strand.
GCTGCAACAAATAATTACTCGTCAGTCTCACTGACAGCTGTATTCTTTTTATATTTATATTTATATGGAAACTCTTAGTCTGATGCCATCCTACACACCGAGCTGTCAAAAAAGTGTGGCAAGTTATCGCTTTGCTTCTAAGACTTTCTGTCCCATAAAGGTCACGCTACGTCGGGAAAGGTGAATTTAAATTTACGCCTCCCTCCCGACTTGGAATTGGCTGCAAAAGCTGATCCCGCTGAACGTATTTAAGGTCGTCTTACTTCAGTGTTCCGCTCCATCATTACTGCTTCTGTTTTGGCCTGTCAATCATTTATTCTTATGTTTAAATTTGAATCTATGTAATATTTATTTTTTTTAAGTAGTTAAAATAATATTTAATACAAAGTGATCGGTTTTGTGTTTCACTTTTATCTTATGTACCTCTGTATACTTTTTTGCGTTTTGCTGTGTGTGCGAGTATATGTGTGTAACCACTGCTGATTGCACTGTTGCCTATCTTGGTCAGGACCATCTTTAATCCCAAGAGTCTTATTTACTAGCCTCTTCCAAATATATATACACAAGGTCTCCTTTGGTGTTGGTGCCAGGATGCACCTATCCCTCCTAACTCGTCATTTTGGATACCTGTAAAAGCGATTGCTGTCATGTTTAAATGAAAATGCTATAAAGAAATGCGTGTCACTTTTTTTATCTGCATGATTAATGTCGTAAAAGTAGTTTACCCCAAACCATGAAGTTTGGTCTATTTTTCATCGGCTAAATCAAACCATTGAGTGAAAAGAAGGCACACGACAAGCACCCAAACAGGACACAAACCATAGTCTTCTGTATGACAAAGGCTACCTTCTCACTGCAGCCTGAAGTGACCCAAATCCGATTTTTTTTGCCCTTATGCGACCTGTACCGGATCTTTTCATGACAGTCTGAACAACACAGATCCGATTTTTCAAATGCGTCCCAGGCCACTTGGATATGTGGTCCTGAATCCGATACACATCCAATCTTTTCAAATGCAACCTGTGTCTGTACGGCCAAGTCGCATTCATCCAACCTGCACGTCATCGATACCCAACAAACGTCACTATTCTGCATCCTGCTACGCGGAAGCGGGAAGAAAAACAAACTTACTTCCGCAAACACTGAGCACGCTCACTACGTGTGACGTTATTGCATTCTCTACTGCGCATGCGGGACACTTGTAGGTTCCTTTGCAGTTCACACACAGATCACATACAAGTCGCATATATTTGGAAATGTGAACAACCATGGGAAAAAAAATCAGATTTTGCAAAAAAATGGAATGGAACTTCAGGCTGCAGTGTGAACGTAGCCAAACTTGTGACTGACTTCACCACCACCCATCCCTAATATTGCTTCTGCCAGTGCATCAGCACACTGACACCTTGGAAAACCTCATGCGAATCTTTAAGAGATGGCGGCACCTGAGAGAACAGTGACAGTTGTAACCCAGGAATGAGGACATGTGTGCATGCATGCAATTCACTCCCATGCCTCTCTTAACAAGAAGCCGTCCCACGCAAAGATATGGATTACATAATTAAACATTGTCCTCAAAACTGCACTGCTTTCTGCATTTATTTATTCTGCTGTTTGCTTTTTGTTTGTCTTTTTGTAGTTTAAGTGAACTTGTTTCTCATGAGTTGGCCTCTAGGAGTGCAGTTCTTTATTTCATTTATAGACTGTGGGTTCCTTGAATATGTGCTTGCTCTTTATTATTGATCCTACACACTTGAGACATCCCAACTTATGGGGAAAAAACACAATGCACATATCCTCTCCCACCTTGTGTAAAAAATCACAAAACCCCCCAAAAAACAACCCACAGTGTCTGCTGCAGGGTTTGTTTGTTTCTCTGTGCTGATGACTCAGTGGCTGCTTGGCCAACTGCTGAGATTTCAGGTTTTTAGAAAAGCTTTACTGCCTATACTTTACTTTGGAAACAATCCCCTTCTCACCCACAAAGTCTTTTCTGATTGCATTTGAAATGCAAGTACAGGGCCTCCCAGTCCCTTTTTTTACAGTCTGGGAAAAATAAAAAAAATGAAAAATGAAACAGCTTGTAAAGCTTTATTTTGCTGCATTGGGAAATACTTTCAATGAAAAGCTCCCATTTGTGGGAGTGAGAAATGAATCTAATTCTGTGCCAAGAACTGTAGTTCCTCTGGTGGCCACGAGAGTCAATGACCAACTCAAGAGCAGAAATTAATATGTTCATGAATACCCCCAAACCAGCAACAACAGTTTTGTCTTCATACCAGCTGTACGTGGGGAAGATTCTTGCATAACTGAAAGGCTTAAAGTTACAGGTCTGTGGCTGCTTTGACCCACAGCTACGAGCCTCTCTGTGATTGTAGCTCCTGAACTGGATCTCTCCACTGTGTTTGTGCTGCTGTTGCCCTTTTTTTTTAAGTTTAAATAATATAATCTGTCTGATACAGAGCGTCCAGAGTTTGTGCTTTAAGGTAAGATTATAGTATTTCCTTTTCTTTAATTTTATCAGTAACTTCACCCTCACTAGCAGCTATCTGTGTCACCTATACAATATACTAGCTAAGCTAGCCAGCCTTAGTTGATAACTTAGCACTCCAGCATGTGTCAGGAACATGGCAACTTCTGGCTCAAAATAAATAAATAAATAAATATGTATTTATGCGTATTAATTGGTATTAATTGGTTCATTAAAAGGTAAAAATCTTTGATTAGTGAAGTGAAGTTTGCCATCTGCTAAATTATAGAGCCTTACGTAAACTGCAGCCTTTCATGAAAAGACACTGGGGTCAGACATCTTGGTAGCATTACTCGGCTCATGAGAAAATATGAATTTCCCATAAAAATATATGATCACTGCAGATTGACTGGTAAGTAAGGCATATGTGATGACATAAAATAAGAAAACATGGCCTCTTGTCAGAACGCGTTAATAGGATGGATGAGTAGGAAGTAAAGAGAGGAAGAAGAAAAGGAGGAGGGGAGGTGGAGAATGCTTACATAATGAAAGAGAAATCTTACATAATGGAGTGACACCAATCTGCATACTGTGGGGGATCAGGCCATTATATAATGGCCCAATAAAGACGAATAATGTTGTTTACTTAGGCAAGGCGATATTTACAGAGCACTTAGAGGCAGACAGACTCCAGGCCTGCTAATGGCTGCTGACTGCTAGGTTCTCTCTTCATCTTTTCCTCATTCACTTGCTATCTTCCTCCCATTTTCTCTCTCTTAAAGCATGCTTGGCATGTTTCCAGCCCCCTCTCCCCTCAAGATGTTCTGTCAGAGCATCTCTGGTGGAACAATGAGTGGTTACCCCCTCACCTGTGTGCATATGCAGGTGTGTTTGTGTGTGCGCGCTTGATCTCTCACCTCTCCCACCTCTTCTCCTTCCAGCGCTGTGAAGCTGAATGTAAGTAAATCTGGAAAACAACAAAAAATAACAAGAAGATGAGATTAGAGTTCAGATATCAATGCATCTGGACAGAAAATGGGGAAGCAGCTGTCAGGCCCTGTCAAAGGAAACCTAATCCAACTACCAGCATCTCTGAAGCTCATCATTTTCCACATTATATACCCAAGCCTGTTCAAATTACCAGTAGCAAAACTGAAAAAGAGATATTGGGGGTTTCTGGCTTTATGAGGGATGCAGCGACTGCTGAATATCAAATTGTACTGCAAAATGGCATTCAGATAATCTTAATGGAACAGCAACATCTTCCACCAGGATTGAGGCAGTTGGTGCAGGGCCGCATCATTACATACATACATACATTACATTTGGTTAGAACCTTTTGGCACTGTATTTAAACCACAGTATGCCCCTTTAACTCCATTTTCTGATCTGCTCCATCATACCATTTTGCTGGATTATGAAATAAAACTACCACCAAAGGTGTGGATGTGAAAGCAGGTATTGTGGTGACTATCATAAGCCCAAAATCAAAGTCCGTCTTCACAGACGCACAGACTGTGAGGCGTGTGCCGTCTGAAGTCATTTTGAGCCCTTTATTTACACTTTTTGTAGGTTTGTGTTTCTGTAGTCTGAAGAAAATTTCTCAGAATTGTGAAATTAACATGAGGGTTTCCTACTTTTTGACTATCATATATTATATATTGCAGTCTTGTTGAAGGGAAACAAGGCTTTCTTAAATCCATCCATCCATTCTCTTCCGCTGGCTGGGTCGCGGGGGGCAGCAGCCCAAGCAGAGAAGCCCAGACTTTCCTCTCCCCAGTCACCTCCACCAGCTCATCCGGAGGGACCCCAAGGTGTTCCCAGGCCAGCTGAGAGACATAATCTCTCCAGTGTGTCCTGGGTCTACTGGGGCCTCCTCCCGCCCTCTTGTAGGCCCACCACCCGCAGGAAGCGTCGTAGGGGCGCGGGTGAAGTGTGTGTGTCGGGCGGTGGCCAAGGGTGGAGGCCCTGGCATACCGATCCCCGGCTTTCTTAAGTCCCCCCAAATATTTTAAAAGCCCATATTGATGCCTTTAAATGAACATCCATCCATCCATCCATCCATCCATCCATCCATCCATCCACAGATTGTCTCTCAGTTTGGCATGTCCAAAAAATATTTAATTAATTTATTTAAATAATTGAAAGCTTCATCATTTCCACCCATAATCCATCCATCCATCCATCCAGCCATCCACCCATTCCTCTATATAAATAGGTAACCTACAAACTAGAAAGAAATGGTGGTTGCGATCATACTAGTTTCCTAGACTGAGTGATCAATAGAATGATTCTTGCTTGAATTTCTCAGATTTAGGCCCAGAGTTTGCAGTTTTGTTCACCCTCTCGATGTCCATTTCCCTCCTAATACTTCTCTCCATCCCTCCTCCAACTCCCCCACATCGCTGAGCCCTCATCTTCTCTCCATCTCTCTTTATCTCTCCATCTTTTCTTGTCAATAACTGTCTTGGGGCTCAGTGACTCATCTCCACTTCTCTCTCTGTTTGGTTGGTTGTTTCACTTTCTTTCTCTTCTTATTTTCCTCATCTGTCTCATGGACTAAATATACTAAGTCCATAATCCTCCCTTCTGTCTCTCTCTGCTTCTCTCCTTCACAATTTAAACCCACAATCTGTCTGTGTGGTGCCTGTGTCTCTTTCTACTTCCTTTCCACATTTATGTAGGTCTTTTCAGATGAGATTAACAAATAATGTTTGTTTTATTTTTTATTTCTTTTTTTTGTCAAAGGGTTTATGCAGCCATTGGCAGTGTTTTGCTGCAAATTATATTTCAAAGGCGTTCCTGTATAAATAGATATCAAGAAACAGCAGAGCCTGAGTTGGGACTTCACTGCTTTCTGTTAATGCACACTCTCACAATTTATTCAGTTTAAGAAGCTTTGTAAAAAAAAAAACAAAAAGTAAATATTTTCTCTTCCAACAATTATGGTTTCTAAATAATCTTCAGATCCTCGGTTCTTAATGGGTAAACTTTTAACATCTGTAGTTTTTTCTTAAATGTATATGTTTCATTCATGGTTCTGTAGAAATTAGTCATGAATGAGAAATTTCAGTTACTGATTTTAAACGGATTTGCAGAAGTGTGAAAAACTAGTGACTACTGAGTGCAGAGTGATGCACAAAATTTTACTGATTTCATATTTCATCTCCAAGTGTGCAAGTTACAGACTGAGTACTTTCTATTTGTATACTCCTTTTTAATTATGCTATAAAAAATGTTAAAATTGTGGTTTAACACACATTGCTTTCTTTGCTTTTGGTGAATATTTTGGTGTTTATCCTATTCCTGTGAACTCCCCATGGTGAATATCTCCTTTGCGGTTATAAACATCTTAGTGGTTTTACTCTTTGTCTTCCCCTCTAGCTCTCCCCAGTAGCAGGCAGAGTTTGTGCTGGGTAGTTCCCAGTGTGAAAATGTGTGAGTGCACGAATGTGAATGACAGCATCCTTCTGTTTTCCCCGGATACACGAGGGTAAAAATAAAAGCAGAGGAATCAAAATCAGTGCGTGCTGTGACCACTAGGTGTCACTGTGACTCCGTGGAAGGCCACTGTCTGCTGGCCTCAGCGAGGGCTCCGTTGCAGCTGAAGTTTAGTCACTGTGCCATCATGCTGCTCAAGTGCCAGGCTTGGATAATAAAAGCACACTGAATGATGCCCTGATGCCTCGTGGCTTTACAGAACACCCTGTGATGATATCTGCCGGTGTCTGCCTGCCTCCCTGCTCTCTCTCTCTCTCTCTCTATTTGAGGTAATCGTGAGATGGGATGGTGGGATTGCATTGGAGAGCCAGCAGGCATGAATTACTGTGTGTATTTCTGTTCAGTGTGGGCAGTTCTATAGCTTGGTGTATGTTCACTGCTGTTTTGTGAAATCTCTGAAATGTCAGCTTTGCTGAAAGGACATTTTTGTTTCAGCATTTATCTACGCTCTTTGTCTCGCTGTGTCATCCACATACAATCCTTCCAATCAAAATTACTACACCGATGCCCCGGCGATGACGCTGCATGTACACATCTTTGTGCATTGTATAATAGGATTCTCTAGCCCTGCTATACCAGCGCCCAACACCACACTACAAAAAACCTGCTTGGGAACAGCTCGAAGAACAGAGGGTATCATCCCAGCCTCCAAACTCCCTGTATCCCAGTGTGATAGAGCATCTGTGGTATGCACAGAAAGGTCCTGATCAGTGAAGGCATAACCCTTGACAACCCACAAGACCCGAAGGATACACTGCTAATGCCCCCACCACAAGACAAAAACACAGACAACCACAACCACCTTGTGTTTATGCGTCAGCAGGCCAGCGCTGTTAACACAGTTTTAGGTAGGTGGCTTAATGTTGTCTGTTTGATTAAAAAAAGTCTGTACCGAACTAAAGAAAAGAGCCTTTGGGCCAGATTTACTAATTACGGCAAATTAGCATGAAGCAGCAATCACAACAGTGCACCGATGGGAGAGGAAAATTCTGTGGGTGATCAACTAACAATACCCTAATTTATTAACAGACGCAGCCAGTTCATTTTCATAATGACCAGCATTCTGCCAAGAGCTGCACAAATTAACAGGTAAAAAAAAAAAAAAAAAAGTGTGGGCCCGAGGGAGTGATTAATGTACTGACACAAATAATACGGTGTAAGTGCAGGTTTTACATGTGGTCAGTTCAAACAAATGAGAGGCGCTGAATAAGAATCAATATGTTTTTAATCTAAAGGTGAACTGCTGAGAAATTTCTGGGGACTGTGTGAAGTCCCGCAGGGCGAGACTCAAGTGGCGTAACCTGGCTTTCTGTAAGACAAGGCTCTCTCGCGCCCTCCGAAGTGACACTTTAAATTCAGCTCACATGAGTTTTGGCTCCGTTTCATCAAAATATCAGTATTATGTACGGAGGTGGGAAGTAATGAAGCACAAATACGTTGTTGCTGTACTGTTACCGTTTGAGAATGCCACACTTTTTGGAGACCTGATTTCTTTGTTTTGGTTTAGAAATTCTTATCTCATCTCACTGAGTGGATTGCTTCATGCTAGAAGTGAGGGAAAAGCGAAGCCCAGATGTGAGTGAAGGAGAGTATTATTTTAGTGAGAGATTATTTCCCTGCGGACATGTTGATGGATGTTAGGATTCCCGATTGTGCTTCAATAGGAAACTTTGCGATGTTTGTGGTGTGATGCTGCAGTAACCTGTTATGTTGTAAACCGGCCGGATGTGCTTGGGAAAAAGACTATTTTAGAGCATAAAATGGAGCTGATCACATCGTGTGGACATCTGCTCTGCCAGCTGATTGCACCGCTCGGTGTGTACACTGTGTTGAGATTACCTCTGTGTGCTTTCTGCTGTGTGGATGCATGCGGTACATATTGGACCAACAACAAATGGCCTAAGGGTCAGTGGGGAATGCTGAGATTACTTTCATGAGGAAAAGAATGAGTGCCTCTGCATGTGTATGGATGTGCATGGGAAGATGTGAGTTTTAAGATGAGAGGAAGATTATTACAGGGAGGAGAGAAGGGAGCATGTGATGAACGAAGGGAGAAAAGATAAGAGGACAATAAGAAGGGAGCGCTGGGCAAAAGGAGAGGATGTAGAGAGGAAGAGAGAGAAGAGATGAGAAAGCAAAGGTCACGAGGGCAGCATAAAAGAGGGGGAAAGAATAACTCATAAGTGTAAAAACTGAAGTTAGGAGGAGATGGAAAAGGGAGAGGTGCTGGAAAAAATCAGCACAAGTGCTCCTGGACAGCAGTCGTACAAAATCTCATCCTTTGAATATTATCAAAAGCAGGGTGCAGGGCTGTCACAAAGGGAGTGGGATGCTCTGAGCTCACCGCTATGCTCACCGTTTTTAAAAACCTCAGGTGGGACATCAGTAAAGTATTACATTGCGCTGTGGCTAATGGAAGGAGCTCAAAACAAATCTAATGTGTGTTTATGCACACAGCTACCTGACATGTCCACCTGCAATCCTGTTTCCGAGATGGGCTTTAAAACTGTTACAAATGCAAACTCGCACACTATGACTGACCGTACCCACACTTAACCATCAGCTTTCCCTCCACTTCCTCCATGTTTACACTGCTCATCTACTGAGTTTCTTCAAGTGTGGTTATAGTGTGTCTGCTGGGGTGAGTCAGCCATACATGAATTTAGGAAGGCACATTTAAAACTTTAAAGTTTCTGACAGCCCAGATCCAAATACAGCAGATAAGGAGTCATCTTATAATGTGGGTTATTACACTGCTATTTCTTACATCCGTACTGTATATACCAGCTCTGTATGGTTTTAATCTGATGCAATCATACTGAATCTGCTAAATTTAACCACTACTGAAGTGTGGCCATGTAGCCAGTGTAATATAGATGGGACTACTGAAGTAAATTAAGGTCGATGACCTGAAAGATACTACCTGACATTTGAAATTCTGCACAGTTCCACAGTTACAGCAGAAGTGCTGCCATTTCTACTCAATAAAGCTTTTCAAAGCTTAAAAAGGAAAGTTTGAAGCCAAATCTTAAAAGCAAAGAAGGTGTCTGTCTCCTCCTAGCAGGTGGTTCCACAGGAGAGGGGCCTGAAAGCTGAAGGATCTGCCTCCCATCCGACTTTCCCAAACTCCGGCAACCGGCAAGACAGTGGAGTCGAGGACACCGTAAGCCTCAGGGCTCTAATAAAAACACCACTGAACAGTTTTTAGAACTCAGGTCTATTCACAAACAACAAAAAAAGAGATCACACCACAGCAGTGCTCTGACAGAACTGAAGAACCTCAGGCTCCAAGAAAGGGTTCGGAACCACAAACACGGCTCATACGTCATCATTTAAAGAGCAGATCGTCACAGCCAACACCAAAGGACCTCCTGCACATACCTCTGAGACGCCAGTGATGAGAGTTAATGATCTGGGAGTAAAACAGACCCACACATTAACATTACAGAGAATAAGCTCAAAGAAACTCAAGAGTGGGAATGAGAAAAATGTGTTAATCAGACAGAAGAGGTAATCTCCTGTGTTGTTTCTGTAATGTTCCTTGTTAAATATTATCAGAGAGAGTCAGAAAAGCAAAGGTCTGAGTCTGTGCGTATCAGACCACGTGTGGACCACAGGCACCGACGACTTCTGCCCGTTTGGGTTAACAGCGAATGAAGATGCTCGCCGCTGACAGTGTTAGTGTCACGCTTCATCCCTTCAACTACACACGACCAATCTTTCAATTCATACAGAGATGAAAAGAAAAGAAATAGCTAATAAATTGTGTGAACGGGAGTGAATCCCTGAGAGCTTTGAAGGATATCTCAGGATAGGTATACATCTCAATTTGGAAGTGAAATTGGTAGCAGAAATATCACAAGATAAAGAGAAAAGCTATGGTGAAGGATGGCGCACAAACAGAACGACCTTGATCTCAGAAATGAAAGGAGCAGAAAAGAGATAGGAAGCATCAAAACAAAACAACTCATTAAAATCAGACAAATGACTATGGGGAGGCAGGGAGGAGGGACACAGGGAGACACAGAGGAGGAGACCAAACTGTTTGTACTGGGAGGGGGAGGCATCGGGAACCAAAAGACACAATGTGTTCGTCCAAAGTACGGAGACAGAAAGTAACGAAGCTTAAAAATGGTTTGTTTTCACCGTCAGAGAAAAGCCAGAAATAGCTGCATTCAGAAGAAGTACTCAATCAGCTGGGCTTACAGTATGACCCCCACACAGTGATGAGGGATGTTACTGGTGAGTGAAAATATTGTGCGTGTATTTAAAGGTACTTTTTGTACATCCACGAAAGTGCTTCTTAGCATCTTCAGTTGTTCTGTGCTGCTGGTCTTCTCTTGGGAGTGGTTGGAGTGGGGAGTTGGACCCAGGACGTGACAAAAGTAAAATCCACTGTCTGTACTGTGATGAGGAGAAATCATCTTAACTTACAACACACCCCAGCTGACACTGGACAAGGTCACCGATCAGTCACGGGACTAAAACCGAGAAACAATCAACTCTTTACTTTCACATCAAAACCGATGGCCAACCACTACTTAACAAGCCTGCCTACTGGCTGCGGGTGACCATCAAACTGCACACGAAAACGCCCCAGGATACCCCAGGATTGTTATGAAGAGCCAGCGGTGGCTGATGCACGATCACATGCACTGATCTCAGCCCAGGACTGGACAAATACACAAACACTTTCTGGTAAAACGCTGTTAAATCATAAAGCACTTTTCTGGGCCTTTAAGGACTTTCTGTCATTCACATACTCACACTCCGACAGATACATCAGGGGAAATCTATGATTCAGTATCTTGCCTTAGGACACTTTGATATACTGACTGGAGGAGAAGGAGATTGAACCACTGACCTCCTGATTAGTGGACAATTGGCTTTATGTCCTAAGGTGACTATGGCTCAGGAGGCAGGGTGGGTTCTCTCCTAATCAAAAGAATCACACACAATGTCATCTGGCTGAGTGTGGCTAATGTTAGCACACACACCTGTGCTGAATGTGTTTATGCATTCCACTAACATCTTACACACAACATTTAACCAGTGCTGCACAGCAATAAACATAAATAATAATTGAAACTGACTCATACTTCTGATGCCGACAAGTGAGGGCAGCAGCTTCAACTGTCTAGTCAACAAATAAAAACTCCATAAATATTTATATTATGAAGGGATCACTTAAACGTGCCCAATAACGCTTCCCTGTGCCAAACTGAATCAGGGAAAGTTATGGAGTTGGAGTTATGACTGTCAGCAACTTGACTGGAGAAAAGTTCATTTGGTGGGCCATTCCCAGAATCACAGAAACACTTCGCTTGGCTTGCAGTGGCAGAAAAACCGAAGAGGAGGAAGTCAAGAGTTTCTCATTATGCTAATATGCTATATATATATATATATATATATCAAACATAAATCATAATATTTACATACACTATATATGTGTATGAGTAATGTACAAATACTTATAAGACTCAATGGCATTTGCATAGAAAATTGGATGAAATAATCATACTCATCCACTGGCAGCCACAATAAAGCTCCCATGTGTAATTTCCTTGGCACTATTATCATTATTGCTTGGTGAGAACACTGATGATAACACATTCTTCATATCATATCTCATATCCAGGACTGGGAGCAAATGAGATGAAACAAATGCCCTTCTCGAGTCGGTGCAGGGACAGAAAACCAAATTGTGTCTTTTGTGTTTCTGCCCGAGTGATGGATGGAGTCCATACTCTACTAAAACTTCGTTTGGGAAAAATGCAACAATCAAAGCAGCTCATCTTTCACTGTTGTGCACATGCCTCTGTACTTTTGCAACCTTATGCTTAACACAGTAGCATGAGGTTCATGCTTTTAAAACTGATACTGCCGCACGTCTAAATTCTCTTTCCTTTTTGGGATAATTTTGAAACTACACTCAGAAGTGGGGATAAAATGAAAGACCATTTCTTCACATACAGTCTACACAAATATGTGCTGTAGGGCTAATTATTGGACCTCAGGGTAACTATACATACAACTTTGAGAGCAAATTTTTAATGCGGTTATATAAATATTTTTGTGTTGTGCTAATAAGTATTTGGACAGTGGCACAGTTATTGAAATCTTCCCTCTATACACCACCTCAGTGGATTTTAAAATCTCTCTCTGTACAGAGGCAGCACAGTGGTGCAGAGGTAGGCGCTGTTGCCCCCATGGAGCATTTGTTCTCTCTGTGCTTGGTGGCTTTTATTCAGCTCTTTCAGTTCCCTCCCACACTCCAAAGACATGCATGTTTAGTAGTTAATTGTTTTCGAAGCCAGCTGTAAGCGCAGCTTTGGGTGGTCAGGAAGATCAGAAGAGTGTTATACGTGTGCTGGGACATCTCCAAGTGTGTGAACAAAGAACACATATCATACAGTAAACATCGCAAGTCGGATGGCCCATGGAATTTCATCTGACTTGTAAAAAAATCTGTCTTATATTTAAGTCGGATAAAATCGGATTCTTCAAAATTCTTCAAAATATCACACAGTTTGGGGTCTAATATGGAATTTTGCTGCAATGTCTTTTTGCTTCATCCCTAGATTTGCTTATTTATAATCTTTATTTTATAATCTCTTATTTTTGTGCGTAAGTGCGAGTTTTTCGCTTACGCTTGTCTCCTGTGACATGATTGTCTTCAGAGAAATGAACTGATTTGCACAGAGCAGCCAATCCAGACATCACGTGACTGTATAGACACCCAAGCGATCTCCAGGTGGCGTTAGTGTGTGTAGTTACGCATGGACGAGACGATGCGTGGAGTTTGCGTGGATCGTACATATTGGAAGCGGGCCTGGAGCTGAGGAGGGCTTTAGTGCTAAACTCATCTGACTTATGCGATCACATTTAATTGGTAATGCATAAGAATGGGACCAGATTTTTCATTCGATGGAGGCGAAAATCCGATTTGTATCATCTGACTTAGGAGATGATTTTTACTGGAATTAACTTTAGGAACAATCGGGACCTCCAGAAGCCATCCGACAAGAGCGAGAATCCGATTTGTGCGTCTTTGACTTAGGCGACTTTTACTGTGCATAATACAAAAGAATGAGTACCCAATTTTGAACTTTTTTACAAAGGCAATTGTTTTACTGTTACATTAAGAGACAACATTTTCACCAGAGGCACATGGCTGCTCTCTATGAGGCTCAAACTGCAAGGCTGCAAACACATGCCCCCTGTCAATAATACAACAGCAGGACCTGTCCTGTCTCTCTCCCCTCATCCCCATCTGGTTGGCAGATGGCTGCCCCTCCCTGAGCCTGGTTCTTCCTGTTAAAAGGGAGTTTTTCCTTTCCACTGTCGCCAAATGCTTGTTCACAGGGAGTTGTTTGATTGTTGGGTTTTCTCCGTAATTATCGTCTTTACCTTACATCATAAAGCACCTTGAAACGAATGTTTGCTGTGATTTGGTGCAATATAAATAAAACTGAATCAAACCTAAGTTACAAGCGCCTGTACCTGCAAAGGTACAATAAGGCACTTTGTTATGCAACAGTGTGTTAGGAAGTCTTTTGAATTTGACGGGCATCTCCACTGTAAAGGTTGCAAAAAATTTGTGGGTATTCGTTCAGAGCAACGTTTTCTCAGAAGTGAAGCTGAAGTAATTAACCCTGATAGCTATGACATGAACATTAGCAGTGAGAATAACCTATTGCTAATGAGAAAATACTTTAGGCACCAACAGCTGCTCCCACTTCTCAACTCATAAATGAACAGCTAAGATGTACTCCTGTAATATTATATCACAGCCTCGTTCCTAAGGAGTCATTACTAATTAACTCGAATTGAAGCGATCAACTCATTCTGGAAAAAAAAATCCCCAATTATTTACTCAGGGCTTAAAGCAAGCAAATTTTCTGAGCCTTAAAAATTCTAATTCTGTCACGTCATTTTAATTAATTCACCAACCCCTGGACTTTAGTTCCTATGCATTTAGCAAGATTTTTTGCTTATTTTCAAAAATGTGTGCACCCTTGGCTCTCACATGATCTTGCAAACGTTTCTCCCAAAGCAAGAACAGAATTACACAAAAAGAAAAGAAAGAACGAGACAAACAAACAAAAAGCTTTTAAATGTTCGGCCCCTTCCTAAAATAATCTAGCGGTGTGCACTAACTGTTTAAGCCTTTTTTTTTATTACTTCATGAAGCATTCTGAAAAGCCTTCAAGCCAGTGAACAATATAGCCAATACATCAGTAAGCTGCTCGTGCTCTCACAAGCAGGCTGATAACACATTATGTGCATGTTATCAGTTTACACGAGTATCGTTATAACACACTCAAGAACGATAAACAGTCAGTACTGATACTACACGAAGTCAGCTGGATTGTTGAAGTTTCAGCTGTTTGCTGATAAGGAAACTTTGTACAGGTCTGCAGCACCGTCATCCAACTGCAGCACCCCACCGAGTGAGCACTCTTGCGTGTGCCTCATCCATATGACTGACTGTTCATTAAAGTGCATTTTGTATTGGAAGAGCTCGGTGCTCAGTCATGCAAGCTAAGTGAACTCTGTCCGCACGGTTTATTAAAGTAACTTACTGCCTGTCCTCTCCATCACTTTCTCCCAGCGCCCGTCTGTTTCAGATTTCAATTTCAAACGCACTTCAAATGAAACTCCCGCTTCCCTCATCTCTCTGGTAGCACCGTATTTAACTGAATTCTTTTCTTACCAGGGCAGCAACACCCATGTGTTGAGCTCCTTGCTATACGTCTGCATGCACCTGTCCCGCCAGCTATCCTGATGTCGGGGGCATACTGTTTGCAGCAGAAAATACTTTTGAGCATTTCTGCAGATACCCACCAAGAACCAGGTGAACATTGTTGTCTGGGGTAAATCCGGTCGGCCAGTCATGACCTTTAAAAAGACTTCCCTCTATGTTTGATAAGCAAAAGGTGACTAGTCGTCTGTTCAAACCATTGGAAAGTTATCAAGAAATACAAATTTTGGTCCAAAAGTGGAAGTGCAGTTGTTTCTGAGAGACATTATATTTGGTTGTGAAATGGTGACCACACAGTCACTTTGTACCAGCCAGTCAAATGATATTGCTCTCATATGCTAGAGCTGTAAAACTGCACAGTGGTTGGCACTGTCGCCTCACAGTCCTGGGTTGAACTCCACTGGCTGGCTGGGGCTTTTCTGTATGGGTTCCCTCCAGGTACTCTGGCTTCCTCTCGCAGCCCATCGACAGGCTTGTTAGGTTAATTGGTGAGTTTAGACTGGCTGTAAGGTGTGACTGTGTCTACAAACATTTTTACAGCAATTATGTTCTTCAAGCATATGATCCTAAAACAAAACACTTATTTGCACTTATATCAGATTTGCACGTAGACTAAGCCTACATTTGAATTCTGTTTTCAGATTTATTCTTTACTTGCTCTGTGACTGTTAAACACCACTGGGGCTGCAGCTGAAAGAATAAAAGCTAAAAAGTTTAAACATTTAAAGGAATACTTGATTATAACGCATCAGATTCTCCCATGACTGAGTTTTGATTTTGATAAGTCTGTTAACTTACACAGTTGGAATTTTGCCAGCTTCTTTACTGGCTCCACATAGCTTAAACTTTATAGTAGATCGTGTCCAGCGATATTGACTAAAGCGCTTCAAACACACTTTCATACAGCATTTTTAATGCACAATTTCTGCACAGTGCTTTTCCTCTCACACACACTCCTGCTGCTGCTTTGTCTGCTTCAATCTGTAGTCTGTTTCACTTTTCAAATTATTCCCATAGTATAATTTTATCTTCTTTTGCAAAATCATTTGCCAGTAGACCTGTGCATGTTTCTCATTGGTCAGATGCTTCAAACCCCGTCCCTTTCATGTGAGCATGCAGGGGAAACTCTGGGTCAACTTATGCAGGTTTTCACTCAGCGCGGGTCGACTCGACTGGGCACGACTCACCACGGTTTTGTTTTGTTTCCATTACAACTGAGGACCACCTCAGTGTGGGTGGAGTCAATATAGCAACGCGGGCAGAAGTCTTGTGACGTAATCTGTATGGGACTCAAAGTGTGTTAGCTTTTGTCTACACTGCTGTGTTGTGCGATGGTACCCGTGAGCAGCAATTAGCTCGGAGACCCCACAATAAACTTTCTCACTTCTCGTCTCATCTCCCACCAAGCACACAAATGTCTGCACCTCCTCATTCGACCACGGTGTTGGTTTGTGTGCCTCCAGTTTCTTGTTGTTGGGTTTTAAGAATGGCGCGGTCGATTCTGGTGAAGGAGTCGCTCTCATGACTTAACTAGTGATGACACTCCCTGGCCAATCAGTGGCATGTTGTTCTTCAACATCACATTTTCGGATCGTTTGGAACCCCGGCTGAGTGGGTACTAAAAAAGTACCTGGTACCTGGTACTAATGGAAATGCCGACAAATCGTGCCGAGTTGAGCCATGTTGAGTAGGTACTTATGGAAACGCGGCATTAGCAATATGATTGCTGACCGTTGATGTTAGGATGGATGAATCCAGATGATGGGAAGATACTCTGGGTATGTTGAACTCGTCTTGTAGTACAGGCCCTCTGAATCCCCCACAAGTGTATAAATCTCCCCCGTTGTCGTTATTAATTTCATGCCCATGGAGACCCATGTTAATTTATTATTTTGATATTTGGGCTGTTAAAGAAATCAAAAATTATGTTTTAGATTATATATCAGATATTAAATGTGTTTGCCTCATTAGTCTAGGTGGCCCTTCGCAGGCTGATTTGTCCATATGTCTTTCATATGTCAGTTATTGTCTGGAGCTACTCACCAATGAAAGGAGCTGCTCCTCGACTTAAACTGGAGTTTGGCTCCAGGCACCAGCAACAAATAAAAAAAAAAAAGGGGGAGGGAGGTGGAGTATTGGTTTGGGCTTAGAGATTGGTGGGCTGTGGGTTTGACTGTTTCTTGTGTGTTATTGGGAAATGGCATCATCGTCATGGGCGGGATTTAAGTCCACTACAGTCGTCCCTCGAAGTGAAGCTCCTCCCATCCCGTCTGTTGACGATGACGGTTGGGAGTTTCTATTAATGCCTCCACCTGGAAAAATATAATAGAGTCGGATTATTGAATAACAATGTGGTGTCACTTCCCTTTTCTCCGCATCTTACCTTGCCCTGCAGAGGAGGAGGATGGAGGCAGAGCGAGGATATTGGCTCCACCTCCTCCTCCTCCGTTGGTCTGGGAACAGACGTTGGCATGGCGTGCGGCAGCTTTCTGCTTGTAGTGGTTACTATGCAGCTTGTACTTCATCAGGAGAATGAGGAGATGAAGACGAGGACAGAGGCCACAATGATCCCTCCGATGATGATGATCATAGTTCCACCCAAGAACTGCAGGAAAAGAGCAAAAATCACTTAATCATATGTGCGACTCTTACAAGCCCTAAGATCAACTGGATGAGCCGTGCCAACTAATTTGATTCGGGATTGTTTCCTCAAAGCCACAAACAAAGTCAAGCTGGATTCAATCATCCAACATGATCGCACACTCTTGGAGTCAGTACAAGAGCTTTTGTTAGAAGGCTGTGAGTACTTTCACTGAGATTAACCACACTACAGGTGACATCACAAAAGCAGCAAAAAAGAAAGAAAGAAAGATGAGGTGTCAACAGGCAGGCAAAGCATCAAGTGAAAGACAAGATAAAACTAAAAAGGAAAAGAATGAAAATAAAATAGAACAAAAAAATAAAAATAAAAAGAGATTGGCACATGTCCTTTATAGTAACGCCCCCCACGGCAATAATAATCGTTGGCTTTTTATTTATCACCTAATATTTGGAACAAACCAAGGAAAGTTGGATTTTTCTGCAGAACTAATAACTAATGGCTAAAAGAACAACTGATATTCTTTGATAGCAAATAGAAAGAAGACATAACAGGAAGAAACTGAACAGATTACCATTCCTCTCATTGAAAATATTAATCAGCTGTTTCTAGAGGGCGATGAAAGTTGGACCTCTTCCTCAGTGGAAACTTTATTTCAGGTAAATTAATCTTCTAAATCATTACATATTTGAATTATTCCCGCCTGACTGAAGCAACTAGCTGAGTCAAGGAGCACTAAAGGATCCTGATGATTTTCTCTACTTTCTTATTATCGACGCACTGAGCACAACCGCAGAATGGAAAGCCAACGGCTTACGGGCAGTGTTTTGAAATCTTTGTTATAAAGTTCATTCTCAACATTAAAGTCAACCTGAAAGAGGGGTCAATCAGGGCTTAATCTGATGAGGACGATTGTGATGTCAATGAATTCTCTTTACGTATTGACCTTTAAATTATATAAAGAAAAAAATGAAAGAAATTCAAGGAAAGTGAGTGATGAGAGATGCTGCAGCTATTTTTTGAACCACTGCTTTTGAACCCATCAACTGGGGATAAACTAAGAAGATGAAGAAGAAAAAAAGACTAAATGTCCCCAAACATACAGATACAAGTCTGTTCGGACAAATGCCTGCTTGTAGCAATTACTTTCAATATTTCCAACCTCCTTAGAGAGGGGATGAGGTTAAGTTTAAGTTAAGATCAGATGAAGCCATCGACACCATGATGATACATTACTGAGGCTGCTTTAGCCTCCTCATGCTGTCTGATGTAACCAGTTCTGTATCTGTTGTCACTGGCGCCTCCATTGTTCTGTATTGGGAATCTTGCTGCTGCTGCTTTCCAAGAACAGATCCATACAACAAATAATACAGTACTCCAGTACAGAATTCCTGGAGATGACAGTTGCTGCACTACACACAGTACTGCAAATAAAATGAATTCCAGATGAAAATAATAAACCTCTTCTGACTACAGCGCCTCTGACTGAACTAATACCTGCTGCCTGACGGCAAACAGATGCTATCTGCGGTCTACTGGACAGGTGAAATGATGCCAGGGATGTCCAGATAAAATTAACTATATCTACATACTTTTCAAACTATGCTCTACCTAATTTCATCATTTTTTTCAGAGGTCCAACAGTTTCTCAACAATTTACACCATGCAATTTATCTGAATTTGTAAAGTAGTGTACTGTACAACTACTGCGCTCAATAAAATAAATTCTGTAGTTTCATCAGTTGTCAACTGGAGATAGCTGCTACACTTTAACACACTAACCTGGTCTCGTATAGAGTGGCAGCGTCCATATTCTGACTCTGTCGTGAAGGACACGCAGCCCACCAGCTTAGTGCCTGTCAGGGCGGTGATGCCATCATCGTACACGGCCAAAACGCACAGCTCGTAATCTCGCGATGACGCCAGGTCGCTCAGTTGGAAGTATTTGTGGTTAGCTGGGATCATCCTGAAAGACAGACAGAGGCAGGGAACGACGCTGTGATTTATTTTGACCTGCCTTTGGCGGAGCAAAAGAGGTCACAGCAGTTCTTGTAGCATTCTTATACTTCTTGAAATGTTTTGTCATTGTCAGTTAGCTTTAAAGGTCAAAGACCTGGTGTCAGACTGAAAGATGAAACAAGAATTTCACATCCAAGAACAGCTTCAAAAAAGCTTGTAAGGACCGTGCGGCCTAGATCATGTTGGCAAACTGGTGTTTTTACATGTCCAAGGTCGTCACTCTGGTTTCAACATAAGCACCACTGAGGTCAGATTAAGTAGTTCATCAAAGGAGCAAAATGGCTTTCATTTTTCACTACGAAGGACAGTTTGATACAAATCCTTTCTTCAGCACAAAATGTTAAAGGTTTTTTTCTTCCACATTCATAAGATTCCCAATAAACCTTGGTAGAACTTATTGCATATTACAAAACCATTTTCATTCTGTCTCTTTTGTGAATCAGTGGAAAATGTTTCCAGTCTCAGTAGGACCCACCCTTCCTGACTTTGGCCTCAGTACCCCCATGTTACAACTGCTCTACAGTGGAAGTTCACTCTGAACTTTGGTAACCATAAAGTCATGAACTTTTAGTATTCTTGCTGCAGCTCTCCTAAAAAAGGCCTGTATGGGCCACAGCTTTTTAAAGACTTTTGGGGTGAGTAAAAAGAAATGACATTGGAACATATATATATGTATGGCAGAAAGAATAATATCCTGGATACAAGAAAAATGAGCTTCCTCTGAAAGGACTCAGCATTCGAGAGAGTGGGAACAGAAGAGAAATTCAGGAGCTCAGACTGGGGCCATGGCTCCTTCACATCAATAAGGACAGCTGGGGTGGTTCAGGAATCTGATTAGAACGTCTCCTGGATGCATTGTCACTGATGTTTTTCTGGCATGTCCAACTTGGAAGATCAAGGACACTATGGGGAGATTATGTCTCTTGCTTGGCTCAGGAATGCCTTGGTATCTGAGCTGGAGGAGGCGGGTGAAGCGAGGAAGGTCTGAGCATCTCTGATTCAGACCCAGAGACAAACAATAGATGGATGCTCCAATGTGAGATGTTTTAAGAGCTAGATCATGGATAATCATCTACGGTAAAGAACGTCTCCCCTGTATGGACAAACCTATATATGCCGCTCAAAAAATAAATAAATGAATAAAATCAAAGGTGTAGCATCAAGTTAATTAAACTTCTGGGATATTGATCTGGGCAGTTAAGTAGCAGAGGTGGTTGTTAATCAGTTTCAGTTGCTTTGGTGTTAATGAAATTAACAACAGGTGCACTAGAGGGACAACAATGAGACAACCTCTAAAACAGGAATGATTTTACAGGCGGAGGCTGCTGACCTTTTTCCCTTCTTCATCTTTTCTGACTGTTTTTTCACTAGTTTTGCACCATGGAGCCCAATTGGCATTTGCCATCAAATACCAGGATTGGCAGGTCCACCACTGGTGCCCTGTGCTTTTCACAGATGAGAGCAGGTTCACCCTGAGCACATGTGACAGATGTGAAAGGCTGTAACATCATTCATGGTGAGTCAGTGATGGTCTGGGGAGGCACATCCACGGAGGGATACACAGACCTCTACAGGCCAGGCAACGGCACCCTGACTGCCATTAGGTATCAGGATGAAATCTCTGGACCCACTGTCAGACCCTACACTGGTGCAGTGGGTCCTGTGTTCCTCCTTGTGCATGGCAGTGCCCTGCCTCATGTGGCGAGGGTATGAGGGCAGTTCCTAAAGCATGAAGAAATTGATACCATTGACTGGCCCCTACACTCGCCACAACCTAAATCCAATCCCACTGATTTTTGGGGTGTCTTTGAATTCAGAACACTGTAGGTTGAAAATATTAATTTCCATCAAGCCATTAGCATCCTTTCATTTCTAACACATTACCCAGTCCATATCGGTGTAGATATGCAGCATGTTTTTTCCCCATTGAGATCTCTTGTGTCTTCAAAGTGTTCCTTTAATTAACTGTATTAGGCACTATAGTGCTACTATGGAGTGCCAGTGCTAAAGGCTGTCAGGCATTGTTAGTCTCTTTTTAGTACAACAAGATTTTGAATTCAAAAGGGAAAATTATGGACTCATTGTTTATTAAGCTTACAGTATTATATTTCACAAAGTCACAACTCAAAGTGGATTCAAGGCGCCCATCGTCTGCTTAGTGCTGATTCTACTGTGCTAGAGAAAGAGGACTATAAAACTAGTTCATGCATTTGTTACTTCAAGGATGGACTATTGTGATTTATTATTACCTTATTGTTCTGGAGGTTCCCTGGAATACCTAAAATTCTAGTCCTAAAATTTCTAAAAAAAAAATAGCATGGGAGGCAGAGCTTTCAGCTATCAGACCCCAGGTCCCAGTTCGGATGCAGGAGACCCTCTGTACTTTTAAAATTAGACTTAAAACTTCCTTTTTTCCTGATAAAGCTTACAGTTCGCACTGGCTGAGGCGACCCTGAAATATCCCTTGGTAGCAATGCTGCTATAGGCTCAGGCTGCTGGGGATCCTGTGATATACTGAGCATTTCTTCTCCGTTCATCTCTTTTCACTCCCCAGGCACATATATATCACTGCTGCATGTCCTAAAGTTTCGTCTTCTCTATTCTATAGTCTGTTTTGTCCTCTCTCCCTATGCGCTCCTTTGTTCTTCCAGTAGCCCACAGACTGGTTCCACATATTTTTGTCCCTGCCCCCTGGTGAGCTGTGTAGGCTCTTCACATACCAACACACAACCATGCTGGTCTCTCGAGGCTTCATCCCGCAGACGTGCTGTATACAATACGGTCAAGGCACACCACTGTCCTAACTATGAAACCACTATTACTAGAATGTTCTTAGTAAGCAGTCATGTAATGTGCTTCCTAATTTTGTTCATTTCAAACCTCATCTTTAATGGATTTGATCTGGTATCTGACATTAAGGAGCCAAGTTTTATTTTATCTCCTCTGCTGCTGATGTTTATCTTTGTTTCCTGTATCATATTCTGTCATGTGGGTGTTTTCTTTTTATAAATGTGCTGCTGCACAGTGATGACCTCTCCTTTATCAGTTCTTTGCTGTCTAATCAACCCTTGTTGGTTTCCAGGCGCGAACAGGTGTCGATTATGGTGTTGCTACGTATTGGCATGGCAGCTTTGCTGACTGTAATGACTTTTGTTCCAGGTTTGCTGGAGAGAGCGAGAAGTAGAGGTTCAGGTGAATAGAAAATGTGTTTTCCAATAATGAACTAAACTTAAACTGAAGTAGAAAATTGAAGTAGAGAGAATATACACACAGAGGAACAGATATGAAGAGGGAGCGGAGAGAGATGTTGCGTCTTTCAGTTGTCGACTTGAAAATCAAAGGGTACAAAGCAGAATGAGATTAAAGACAGGGGAGAGGTGAGGAAGACAGCGGTGAGGAGAGGACTACAGGAAAGGAGGAAACAAAGAAGACGACACTGAAGAGAAGTCCTGAAAGAGACAACACAGAGAAAAATTATGGAAAAAAGATGAATTCACACAGAATTATGAACAGAGGGAGGTGCAGAGATGATAGCAAACAGCTTTACATTCTTCAGGTCTCGGTCAGAAAACTTGAGAAGCTGAATTATGTTCTGTTAGCTGTTACACTTTTACTGAAAAGATGACAGAAGTATATTCATCTTAAACAGCAACAACAAAATCAGCCCTTTCTTATTGTATTCTATAAAGACACTGTGAGTGGCCTTTCTTTCTTTGGCATAACACATCCACATGAGAGTCGCACAAGGTTTATTTGCTTGACCTTTTACCTGCACCGCTAACAGAAAGATGTCTTGTGTCTTATATTACAGGCACTCTAAGTTCATTTGAAAAACAGACAAAAAACTGTTGCAAAACAGCTGATGCAAACTGTACTAACCCGTAGGAGCATTCTGACCTTTATTCAAAGAGGATTAATGGTCACTCTTCAAAGTTTTCTCTGAATAAATGACACTTTTTTAGTAATATTGGACGACTGTTCTCGAGCCAAACCAGCGAGTGAGTGAAGCAGCTGCTGAACCACAAACGGCACAGTTAGCTGCAGAAATGCTAATGCCAGCTGACTAAAACTAACTAACTAAAGTTTTTTTTTAGGGGGAGGTTCTGTTCAAATACTCAGAGCAAAGACAGACTGTTTATAAAAAGGGAAACCAATACAGAACTGCCTTAAATAACTGTCTCACCAGCAGAGGGCGACTGCAGACGTTTAAAACCAAAGCAAACACATGCGTAGAAATAGTATTGAATAGTACCAGATAAATTATTGTGCCATTATAGTCAAAAAAATCTGATAAAGCCTTGCATGTTTTACACTGCAACATCACTAGCCTATGATCAACCTGTGTCAATTCACAAACCACTGGGTGATGTTGTGGTGCTCTGCTTTTCCCTTAGCCTCAAAACTGATGAGAAAAACCAACCTGTTGAGATTCCCAGGGTTAAATGCTCAGCAACACTGACCGAGGTCTGTCATCCCCATCCTGTCACATGTGAACACGTAGGACCTTCCTAGGTAAGCTGCTGTGGGAGCCGTTGAACCCAAATTACAGCAGTTTTGGTATTTAAGTCAAAGCAAGCAACAAGTGAAACTACAAGATGGAATTATGGATTTATTTGCTTGTTACAGGAGAGCCATCATCTCTCAGTGTCCACAGCATCCATGGGAGTGTGCACCACTACAACACCAGCAGCATCTGTCAGAATGGCAGCATCAGACATCCTGGGAGGCGAACAACTTGGAAAAGCACTCGTAACAGTGGTGAAAGCTGCAGCCTCGATGTCCATAATGTGACATAAATAATAACAACAACAATAATAATAATAATAATAATAATACAGTCCACACACTAAGAAAGTCAAAATCATGGTGCATGCAGAAGTTTCTCATAGCTAGAATTAATAGGACAAAATATTGCAGAAGTGTTTCCATAGTGCTGGGAAACATGGCTCTAAAAATGTCTGTGCCTACAAAGACATCAAACAACCTAAAGCAATAATGAAAGTTTATTAAATTGCATGTGTATAAAATGATTGCTTTTGCCCGTTATACCACAGGCCGACTTCCTTTTCAATAAGCTTTTAGAAAACCACAGCCCCACCATTGTACCACATTATCCTTCAGGCGCACTGTGTTTGCATAAAAACTACTCTTGTACTTTCATTTGATTAACAGATGCATTCTTCTGTGACAGGAAGGTTATATACCATAAACACATGCACATCATTTAAGTTTTCCCTGTGATGGGAGTGGATGTTTTACTTTTCAAAACTTAAGAAATAAATCTTATGTGGATGCTCAGCCATCAAAACAAGCAGTGAAGAATTTTAAATGTTTGCCACCCTCAACAGCCTGTTCTGATTCCACAATGTGATTTAGTGATGGAGGAGAGATGAGAGAACAGCGTGTAAAGAGCTCAGGAAAAAAGGAAGAAGACAGATTAAGTATTCCTGGCTGCAGAGAGATGTGAGATGTTATTGGTGGAATGATAACTGACTGGAGAAACATGGGAGCTGTAAACTAGGCCACCCTCTGAAACACTATACTATCCCCCCCCCCACACACACACACAAGGAGAAAAAGATTAAAGGAGGTCAGTTAAAATTGCAGACAGAGAAATGGACCAAAACCCCCTCCATGCAGGAGGTGATAGCTTCTTAGATTTAAATACTGCTTTATTAATGCAAATGCAACTGTATTTCATTACTCTTGTGTTTCATAAAACCTATGCTGGCCCACTCTTGATAAGCATTAGTAAATCCAGCAGTAGCCACCCATCAGATGACCTCAGATAAGCCCACTTTGCAGAATTACTGAGAATCCTGTCGGTGCATCTCCTTATCAATATGGCAGGAATAGTGATAAAATCAATTAAAGTCTGAAAAGACTGGAGATAAGGAGCAACACTGTCTAAAAAAAAGTCTGCGGTCCTAATCACAGCAGATGAGAAATCTTAACAATGATCCATGATTGTGGTTTGAAGTCTGAGGTGAACTGAACGAGAGCGCCAAAATAAAAGCTCGTGTTTTCATTTCTGCCGGTAACTGTGCTCATTCCTCTGTCACCCCTGCAAATGTGTGTGCTCTCCTGCAGATGCCGTCGCCCGTGCGTACCTGTGGGCCGCATACATTATTCAGGTGTCAGGTGGTACAGGGCACTTCCTATTTATCAACACTGGAGCAGAGGTGACGAGACGAGGAATGGAATTATGAAGCCGACCCTGACCCCGTGGGCATCGCGAGTGCACTTTTGTGTCTGAATGTGCAGGCAGGTGTGTTTCAGAGAGAAACAGGGAGGGAAAAATAGAAAGGAAAAGACTGTAGCTCTGACTGTGTGACTATTTGTGTGTGTGTGTGTGTGTTCAAGAGAGGCAGCTGGTATATTACAGAGATCTGGTCTATAAGTGCTGCAGCGTTCTGGGTCAGGCTAATGGTTAAATGAGTGCCTGAAGCACTCTCTCAGAAAGAATAAATGCGCAGCTACTATTAGCGCCTGTGGCCTTGTTTTTGTGAGGTGAAGTCAAGGTTCAACCTGAGGCTTCAATAGAACCAGAAATACATTTTACACAGCAGCGGTGCAACGGGTGGCAGTTCAATTCCCTGTGCGGCTCACAGGAAAGAGGAGCAGTTTGACAAACTGAAGAAAAAACCTCCATCTGTGAGATTCATTTTATGAAATATTTTTTACAATTTGCATTTCATATTAATAAATAATTCATTTGTAGCTTGTGTATTTGAACTTCTCGACTATAAGCAGGGGCCAATAATTCTTCAGGCTCCTCCGGGCCAGCTTAACCCTGCTCGGGATGTTTCACCACCTCGCTTGCTTTTGAAAAACAAAAGACGTTCTGTTTAATTTGTATTTGTTAAGTAATATCTCATAAAATACCACAGGATAGTGTGAAGGCCAGATATGCCCAATGAGCAGCAGACCTAATGCTGCTCTGTTGGCTTCGATGAACACCAGCAAAACAATTTGAACCTGAAGATTTTGCTTATAGCCGGTGAGCAGAGGCTCTCTCCTCGCAGTGACGTTCTGTAACCAGCCGCCAGCAGCACGCACCGCATCATGACAGTGTGAAAATAGAGAAAACACAATGAACTGTAACAACTCAGTGGGACTGATGTGCACAATATTTACGCCCATAGCTTGCTCCCACAGACACACCAACAACACATGTTAAAATATTAATGGAGAAATGTAGATTATACTGAATGTACACAATAAACAATTTGTACTATGAAAGTATTATGTTAAGTGGGGCTCGTTTAATCTCCACGGTTTGAACTTTTGCCTCATCTATACTGTAATTTGTATTATGCCGTGTTTGTTGTTTGTGATCTCTATAAAATCTCTCCTGTCTTCTTTTCACCCTCAGCCCCCAACATGTCGAGCCCTTTACCTCCCAACACGAAGCACCTGCTGCTGCGAACCGGCTGTAAATCAAAAGCTGGATTCCTCTCTGGGTATTTATCTCTGAAATGGTCCCTGCACCGATTTTATCATCAAGTTGTGTAATGCTTTTGGTTGTTGAGGAGCATTTTACAGTGATGATGTCATGGTGATGTCATGACAGGGTTTAATGGGCAAATGTAACTGTGCTGATGTGGATCATCGGAAAGATGAGAACACGATCAGGCAGCGAGATCGACGCAATCAAGTCACATTACAGGAAACTGAGTCCAAGGTTTTGGGGTCTGACTCATTCACAGCAAATGTAAAATATTTCTACTTGCTTCTAAAGTTCACATTATTGCTTTTTTTAATCTTTTTTTTTTATATATAAGACTGTTAAACATACTCTGGTGTTATGAGTAAAATATTAATTTGGTGTGTGGAGACGTGTGCACCTCTGCAAATTAGTGGCACATAAATGTCATCTTTTGCTCACTTTGGGATGTTTGTGGATGTTTACAGACAATTATGTCCTGTAACTCACAGCAGGTCATATTATTTGTCATATTACGTCATTAAAAATGTTCACCATAGCCGTAATTTTAAGGCTCATCTGAGGGAATTACAAAATCACCGTCTGTACAGTTGTTACGAAGGAAACGACCCAGAAACCGAACTTTGTGCCACGCAACTGTGCTTTCATTGACGCAGTTATAGAGCCGGCCTCAAGTGGACACAAAAGGAACTGCACCTTTTCACAGCCAAATTTATCTTTAGTAGGAGCTCTGATGCTTTTTTGAGAGTAGTTTGGGCAGCATGAGGTTTGTTTTTTTTAATTTAACTGCTGTGTTCTGAATGGCGGTTCTCCAAAACAATTATGCATCCTAGTGAGCTGAGCTACTCCACGTGTTGGAAAGACACTTCACTGTATGTGCACAGTTACAGTGCTGTGCAAGCCTGCCCTTAATGTGACATCATGCATTGAAAGTGGAAATAGGCTCGGCACGGTGAGATTGCCTTTGTGACCTTTATGGAAATGTGACCAGCGTGAGCGTTCGGACATGAAGCTGAAGGGCCTAATTTTAAGACATTCAAAATCTGCTTGCTTGTTTGTTTTTACATATTTCATTGAGAAAATGAATGAAACATGCAATGAAAACAAACAATAAGTGACTAACTATTTACAGTCCCCTGGCTCATACAGGACTAACACAGAAACTTTGTGTCCTTGTATAAATACATTCAGGTATTAAGAACTCAAATAAAATGAATTGCTGCATTCAGAGCTTACAGCCACTCAAGGTTATTCTTTATATTCGAGTTTTACATTTTATTTTACCCTTGCCTTGGGCAGAGAACAAGTTAGAATCCCACAAAATGAAACTGAGAAAAGATCCCAGATAATAAAGGTTTAAATATGTTCTCGTGGATGCACGTATCATTTAGGGTTTCGAGCAATGTAATGGTAATAATGATATGAATAATGTTGAATGCACCATTTAGAGACGAGCACACCTGAAGTGCCGCCTCTGTGTCTGTTTCATGGAAGCTTTGTCAATAATGCAGTTTTCACAAACATAATTAAATGGAGCTTCTCTGGATGTTTATGAGATTTGACACTAAATCCAAATCACACGGGTTACACTTTATAGCAACCGCTCCGTGTTTATATTCTATACGCATAAAATGGCCGAAAGCTTCCACTCACATTATGCTCCAACATTAAATGGAGAGTGTCTAAACCTGTCCTTTATTTTCTTTTGAGGGAAGGTTGCAGGTTTGTTTCCTGAATTGGCTCAACTGCGCTGCAAGTTAAACTGTTAGACAAGATGCCCTCCGCACATGAGAACACACACAGACCGATTTGCCTCGCTATCATATTTTGTTTCTTTTTCTTATTTTTATATAGACTTTCATATGAATCTCCTCTTTACATTCCTTTGTACTAATGTATCAACCTCCCCATGGAGAATCATAAAGGAACACCTCATCTTTCTCCGCCATCCCTCGAGAATACATCCGTAACTTCATACATAAATTTATATAAAGAAAATCATGATGATGGTAAAAATGGACAACCTGATGCTGATTCATTCAAAAGTTCAAACTTCAACTTTTGAATCTACTTGAAGCCACAAAGTGACTGTGGGATTTACCTCCACCCACCCACCACAATCATTTTATTTTGCATTTATGCTACAGAGGAATTGTATATTAGTAAGCAGGCAGATGGTTATAATGACCCAGGATCATTGTCTTCAAACAGACATGCAAAAAGGGCTGAACTCTAGCAACCAAAAGTTTGCTAATGGATGTATAAACTTTAATCCTGTTGCAAGGACAAGTTCGTGGGATAAAAGTATACATGGTTTTTATGGTCCTTTAGTCAGTACACTGAAAATCTAATTTTCAAGGGAAGCCTGGGCTCATGGATAGGATGCACAAAACCGGCAGGCATCCAAAGATAAATGTGTGTTGGCCCAAAAGCGGAGGGTGCAGAAAACAATATTACTCTGTTTTGTTTAAATTCCACGGAGACTGGAATCCAGACAACATCCTGTGAAATGCCCACAACTTTTTCACCACATAATTCCACAGAGGCATGAGGGGAACATGCCAAAAATGGCTTCCTGAGTACAGGTGTAAAAATACAAAAGCCCACATGTGGTGCGAGCTGGCCAACAAGCCGAGTGTGTAATTGATAGCAGTGAGTCAGCGCTACACAATTAGCACTGCACCCGAGGGAACCACCTGGCAGGCTGTCAGCAATCTAAGCCGAAGGAAGAAGACAGCAGGGCTCAACAATGATCCCATAATCCACCAACACCGGCAAAATGGGAATCAACTGATGACCAAATAGCGTACACGTTCATGTGCCTGCTTTACAAATACCAAATCAAACTTTACAACTGACATAAATAAAATTTTCTCTTTTAAAATTATTTCAATTTCTGAAAACTAGACTCCACTAGAGCTATAAAATATATACGGCTTATTCCCTTCAAACCTCACACACGAGGTCACAGTGAAGATTTCGCTGCATGTCCTCACTTTTGTTTCCTTTCATTCTCTAAATATCAATGAGAGGCAAAAGAGAGCACAGGAGAGAAAAAAAAACAGCTGAAAGCTGAAAGGCGAAGAACTGAGGGACACAAGAAGAATGAGCATCAGCTGCTTCTTTGTGCAGGTGAAGGAAAGGACAGAAAAAAGCCTGCACACACACACATTTTATACCACAACTTATTCACATGTCACTACACAAAAATGTGTGCTTGACCTTATACAGACCAATGGACGATGATCAAACCTAATCAAATAAAGTAAAAAAAACAGAACTGACCAGATACACGTTCAAAGGCTGAATACAAGCTGCTCGATCTGGATGAATGCAAAATGAGAACCACAAAGACAGGTGGCATCATTAGTTAAAAAGGTCAAAGTGGGATCAGGGTGGGCTCAGGTAAGAACAGGTGTGTTCAGGAAGCACTGCTGTGTTTGGTAAAGGCAGGTGAACAACGTCAGGAGAAAATGGGGCAAGGATACTGGTCAAGGCGTGCATTAAATGTGCGTGTGGGGAAGTGATTGGATGAGAAATGCAACTTGCAGATGAAAGTACTGAAGCAAAGAGTAACGGTCTCAAACAAGAAGCAGACCCCAAAGCAGAAGCTCTGACAGGACCACAGAATAAATGCCCACACAGCAAACACGGCAGCAAAGGGGCAGGCAAAAGCCAAAGGGACAGTCCGGAGGACAAAACCCATCTAATGCATGAGGCTTAGAAGGAGTAGGCAAAAGCAGTGGGGAGTTCCTCTGCTTCACTCACCTCTTTCACTCTCTATGTGTTCATGTACCACTCTGCATATAATCATTAGCTATTATTGATCTCTGGTTCGCTTCCACATTATGTCTTTTGTCCTGTCTCCCTCCCCTCACCCCCCCCCCCAACCAGTTGCAGCAGATAACTGCACCTCCCTGAGCCTGGTTCTGGTTCTGGTTCTTCCTGAAGGGAGTTTTTCCTCCTCACTGTCGCCAAGTGTTCGCTCACAGGGGGTCTGACTGATGGGGTTTTCTCTGTACTATTGTAGGCTCTTTATGTTATATGTTATAAAACACCTTGAGGTGACTACTGTTGTGAATTTGGTGCTATATAAATAAAATGATCTTGAATTAGAATTGAAATCTGATATTTGACACATGTGCTCAGGGTGAACCTGTTCTCATCTGTGAAAAGCACAGGGCGCCAGTGGTGGATCTGCCAATTCTGGTATTTTATGGTAAACACCAAACAGGCTCCACAGTGCTTGACTGTGCAGTGAGCACAGGGCCCATTAGAGGATGTCAGGTCCTCAGGCCACCCTTGTGAAGCCTGTTTCTGATTGTTCGGTCAGAGACATTTGCATCAGGGGCTTGCTGGAGGTCATTTTGTAGGGCTCTTGCAGTACTTATCCTGTTCTTCCTTGCACAAAGGAGCAGATGCTGGTCCTGATGATAGGTCAAGGACCTTCTACAACCATGTCCAGCTCTCCTACAGTAACTGGGAGACACAGCCAACCTTCTGGCAATGGCACGTATTGATGTGCCATCCTAGAGGAGTTGGACTAACCCGTAGTAACACTGACCCTAACCAAATGCAGAACTAGTGAAAAAAACAATCAGGAAAGACGAGGTGGGGAAAATGTCCGTGGCCTCCACCTGTAAAACCATTCCTCTCTGGGGGGTTGTCTCATTGTTGCCCCTCTAGTGCACCTGCCGTTAATTTCATTAACACCAAAGCGGCTGAAACTGATTAACAACCCCCTCTGATACATAACTGACCAGATCAAAATCCCAGAAGATTAATTAACTTGATGCTATACTCTGATTTAAAAGTGTTCCTTTAATTTTTTTTGAGCAGTATGCATGTCTCATATGGAGACAGGTTGCCTCAGTTGTTTTCTGTGGCTTCTTGCACCAATTATATACAGCTAGCAAGAAATCCTGGATTTAGTTTTTTGTAAGGCATTTAAGATATTTCAGAAATGCTAATGTTAAACATGGAAAACATCTGAGATGTTTCAGAGTGTCTTAAACAAAAAATGCAAAGTTCGTTGCATAGTTTGATAGCGCAGGCTCACGGGTATTCAGTGATAATTTCAAGGTTAGTGCTCCCTGTGAAACAAGTTGAACAACTTTGTCATGCTGGTGATGCTACGTGTTTTCATGTAGCATCATGAAAACATGTTTTCAAACTGCAGTCAAAATCTGGTTAACACAAATGTCTGTCTCAAGGCTTATTATTATCCAACACTGTCATAATATTTCACACTGAACTTCTTCCAACTCTTCTCAGATACATAAATGACTGGAATGATGCTTTCTAAATTTTACACAGCACCGAGGATGATACGTTTGTCGCTCTGCTGTGTGTGGCAGTGACACTGCAGGCTCAGCTCTGAGTGTGAGCAGGAGAGAAAACCTTTCTGATCTGATCTCAGCCTAAAAGCCCTGCTGTCATCTTCTATACTAGATGATTTCTAACTGGAGACCCGGTGGGACAATGTGACATTTGGCTGATGGAGGGAGAACGGAGGAAGGAAAAAGAAAAGATGTGGAAGGACAGAGGGATGTATACAGAGGTGATATGATGGCGTGAGGGAGGGGAGAGAGAAGGGAGATGACATTACAGTGACTTTGTAATGGCCTGTGCACTGAAAAATGGGAGTAGAAGGCAGAAGAATGAGAAAAGGGAGCGAGTTGTAAGAGAGGAAAACTGATGCCTCGTCATCTCAGCAGAATATGATCAGCTGTCATTTCCTCAAACCTTGCTCTCCTTTTCCCTCCCTTCCTTCCTCACTTCCATCTACATATCTCTGTATCAGCTGAGTCAAAGAAACCTCTTTTCATTCACAGCACTGCAGCAATCTATGCCTCTCCTATCACCACCTCCATCCAGCTTTCTAATTTCTAATTCCATTTTACCTCTCTCTCTCTCTCTCTCTCTCTCTCTTCTTTAATCTCTCCTTCGAGAGCCAAGCAGGATGGTAATTAGGACGCTCGCTTGCATGCACACACGCACACACGCACGCGCACACATGCATGCACACAAATTCAAATGCGTGCACCCACATAAAGCCTTTCATGCAGACACACAAACACGCACTCGTGGAGTAGCATAGAAAGAGAAAAAGGAGCAGAAGAGAATATTAAAGGAGGAAGAATCAATAGATTCATTTCCTGGTGCTGACTGAGGTTGATCTCTCCCTGGACCCATAATCCTTCGAGTGCATGAGTGTTTGAGTTTGTGTGTGCATGTGTGAGAAAGAGACAGAGACACTAAGTGAAAGAGGTGAAGGAGAAAGCTGGTCAGGTTATTCTTGCCCTTGGGCAGAGCTGAAAAGGAGGGGGGCGTATTGTAAAAATATAACTTCCTCTCCTCTCCTCGTCTTCCTCCTCCTCCTCCTCCTCCCTTCAGTATTGCCTCACCCACCTCTGCTGAGAGTCCAGCAGAGATAGAGAGATAAGGGGAGAAAGAGCAAATGTAGATCTGTACATTGTACTGAAAATCTATGTGTGAGAGAAAAATTAGAAAAACAATTAAATAAAAAAGGTCAGAGGAGGAAGAGCTACAGAGATGGCAGCCAGCGTAGTTAACACACTGCACTTTGAAACCAGCTTTTAGTTCTGTCCATCTGTACTGCACCTCCCACCTTTCCCCTTTCTTGCTTTTCTCCAAAACACAATCAAGGCAAAGGTGTGACAACTGTTTGTGGACCAACAGAAAGAGGTCATTTTACATGGACTAGCTAACAGAGTGACTCCAGTATGATGCACCTCAACTTCAGTGCTTTTTGCACAGGACTAGCATCACTTCTGGACCTCTTGCTATCTGTAAAACTTGCTGTGGTCATTGCTGATCACAATCTTGTGCAAATCTGTCATGCCCATAATTTGTAATAGTAAAACTTCCACCACAAATTAACATAGTTTACCGAGCACAGTGTCCAGAAGCGTTAAATTGGTCCAAATTAAAGGCTTCTTTCAAATGTAAATCCTAGACTGCATATGGACATAGCCACCATGACCTACCCACAGGCTCCTCAACTCTGCCTTTAAAGCTTTTGAAGATAGCATTTTGGCCGCCACCATATTGTTTTTTTTGAGACAGACGTGACCAGATTTGAGAGGACAGTGTGATTATCAACAGAGATCAAAGTAGCTTTTAAGAAAAGTAACAAGTAGGAGTCAAGATGGCGGCTTAGGCTGAAGATCGCGACACCACCGGCTTACACTCTGCGAAATACAGCAGTATTTACACCCTTCTTTTACCTTGTTTCTTCTTTTAAAAGCTAGTGATTATATGCTATTCCTACTAAAGTTATGCCGAACACTCGGAAAAGCGATACAACTGTGCCTCAACAACAGCAAAGCACCAGGGCCACTACTAGCCAAAAAGCAAGCCAAGCCTCCCTCATGTCGCCAACTCAGGAAGAGGCGAACGAGGCCATTTCCATTGCCAAAATGCACGATCTTCTTTTGAAACTAGCAAATGACCAAACTAAAATCCTAAATGACCAAGCAAAATACTTCAGTCAGCAAGGACCTCTCGGAAAGAAGAAGAGCTGCTGAGTCATTTGAGTCCAGGCTATGTGACATGCTAACGAGATTGAATAGCATGGAGGCCCGTTTGGATATGTTGGAAGAATTGGAGAAGCAGCGCGGCGATTCCCCCCTGGCCTCGGCTTCTGAGGTTGATAAACTGAATGCCAAACTGATTGAATATGAGGATTGGGAAAGGCAACTTAATCTACGTAGATTGGGGTTTCTGGAACGTGTTGAAGGTAAAGACGCTTTATCTTTATTTTCTGATGGCGGCTCTCCCCGTAATCTTCCAGACTGACTTCCAAGGGGGGCTGAACTTAGAGCGTGCACATCGATTGCTGCTACCGGCTAGACCCGGATCACCACCTAGACCTTGTAGACGTCTGCTTCACTTAGCCAGAATCCCGTGTGGCATCAGATATCCTGCTGTGCTTTCGTTTACATCACCGAACGGGATGAAGCACCAATATGAAGACCCTAAGAAGGCTTTGAAATGCATTAAAAACCGATTATCATCAACTTCACACTATGACACCCTCCACCCCATTCTGTTGAACTTCACAGAGGGAATTGGACTGCCAGTGGTGTGTGTTTGAGGGGTAAGTGTGTGGGTTGGGGGGCGTGTTAAGCGATATGTTCTTGGTCTACTAAAGGTACCTAATACGGTTAGAGTGCAGATGTCTAAATATTGCAGAAAATGATTACATTGTGGCTGTATCGTCTTTTTTGTTTTACTTTTCTGTTCTGTTGTGTGTCGGCTGGTGGTGCCTCTACTACACTGGGGAGACTGGAGGCTCTCAGTTTAGTTTCAGTTAGTTATCCAGTTGTGGATTTTTCAGGAAGGTTTGCTAGTTCCTTGCTTCCTCACCTCCTTTTTTTTTTCTTTTATGGGTCCAGACTTCCCCCCTCTCTGTTGTTGGGATAACTCACTTTATTATCTTACCATATCTTTTACCATATGTCAGTTCTTAATTTAATTTTAATCAATGCCAGGGGTCTTAACATACTACACAAAAGAATTAGAGTATTAGATTTCCTCCATCAGAAAGAAACAGATTTTGCAGTGATTCAAGAATCACATTTATTGCGCAAAAATGTGGGTCGATTAGCCAATAAATTCTACCACCCTATTGCAACTACATCTGCAGCTACAAAATATAAAAGGGTAATGATACTGTGTAAATGCAAATGTAATTGGCTCCTGGGTGGATGATGTGGGTAGGATAGCTATTGCCAAGATCCGCATAGATGGGAAAAACATTGCATTTATCTCCGCTTATGCCCCTAATACATATAAAGCAGGTTTCTATGATCTGTTAACTAAATCTTTGCTTGATCTTGCAGGGTTTCATTTGGTGCTAGGTGCTGATTTCAATGTGGTGTGGGACCGTAGCATGGACAGAAAAGGAGGCATCGAGTTTAGGGACCAACGTGTCTCATCTGAGGCGCTCCTTCAGTGGGCAACAGATACAGGCATGGTCGACATTTGGCGCATGATAAACCCGTTTCTAAAAGACTTTTCATTCTACTCAGGGAGACATAAAACCTTCTCGTGACTAGATTTTATTTTTACCTCAAAGAATTTATTTCAAAATGTTCAAAATGTATATTATATCCCGGTAGTCTGGTCTGATCACAAACCAATTTACTGTTTGGTTACTGTTTGATCATCACCTTCTAAAGCTCCTAGGTGGAGGTTTAACTCATCCTTACTACGAGATGAAAAATTCAAAGCTCAGTTTGAAAGTAATTTCGGCGAGTTTTTGGAGTTTAATGGTGGCTCGGTTTCTGATCCAAGAACACTCTGGGAAGCAATGAAGGGCTTTATAAGGAGTAATGCCACATTATATGCTTCAATACGAAATAAGACACGTGCAGCTAATCTAGAAGCTTTAGAATTGAAATATGCGACCCATGATGCTTTTTTGCAAAGCAATTTTTACGACCATACAGACCTACAGAAAGAACTGGTTAAAAAGGAGATTAATTCATTATTGAAATGCCGTTCGGAATTCCTTACGCATAAAACAAGGCAAACTTACTATTTTAACTCTTCTAAACCTAGCCATCCACTAGCAATGACGCTTCGGGCGGATGAACATTTTGCTGACATTTTTTTGTGTTAAGGATAAAGTAGGAATTGTTCAATCTGACCCAAAATTAGTGAAAGCTTCCTTTTAGTCCTTTTATCAGGAATTATACAAGTCAGAAAGCAACTTAAACAAACATGCCTGTAACGAATCCCTGAACAACATCAAATTACCCCGTCTTAGTAATGATGTCCCTTTAAATCTATTTATTTAGGGTTCTGATTCCTTTTTTTTCCTTCTTTTCTCTTTCTCTTTCTGTTTGTATGTAATTATATAAACATATGTACAGGTCTGCTAATTCATGCTCCATATTCTTCTCTTTTTGTAATGTGCAAATGTTTACCTGTACTTCATTCTAAAGAAATATAAAAGAAAAATTTGATCACAAAAAAACAGAAATCAAAGTATGCAAGACTGCCCCTTGGTGCAAGTTCACGGAGACTCATTCAAAGAAAGAACAAGCACAAAATCTCAAGTGGAGCGAAGTCTGGAAGAATGATGATCCTCATAGAAGCGCAGACTAACATTTGAACTTTTATCTGGCAACAAGAGATGCCAGTTAATGTGAGCAAAGCAGCTTATCCTGTGCACAAAACACAGACCCATGGGTACCTTTCTAAATTACACAGAGGTCCCCAGGTTAATACTAATCCTGTGTAAACAGGGCTTTAGTGTGGCTCTTTGACTCACAGAGTCTCAGTCAAATCTTTAAATATCACCGAGAGCTCTCAGAATCATGACTGAGGCACCCTGTATGGTGTGAAATGAAACAGTGACAATGTCAATAACAGTCACATTGTGATACATAATAGCACACAAGAAGAACTGTAAAACAAGCTTTAGACACATACAGACTAAGTGACTTTAAGGCTAGAAGAATGTTATTTTTTAAAGATGGCCAGATTCATCAAAATCATTTTCTCCATAGTGTGGACGTTAAAATGGCACTTCTGCACCGACTTTTCATACCTGGAAGTTGGATGTATCAGTTATATACAGTCTAATATTATTATACTTTATTAATTATATAAATTGTTTTTTTTTATTGAATTCTGATCACTCGGTATCAGTGAAAAGAGAAAACTAGAGTCATGAGTGTCTTCATGGAACTCAGTTTTTTATTGTTAGCATTTTTCTTAAGTGATATTATTTACTTTAACTGGTTGAATTATTTTATTTGGGTTCAGTTATGTTTAGAATTTTATTGATGTGACTGTTATTTTTAAAGATTTGCTTTTCGCGACATGCCCGCCAATGCAGATGACAGAATCAGTCGTTTCATCCAAAATCACCTATATGAGCATTTCCAAAATGAGCGCTCCTGCATGTGGCTTTGTGTACCATGTCTGTCATGTTCATGTGTAATGTTGCTGTAGCTCCGAGGTAGAGCACGTTACCTATTAAGTGGATAGGTTCAGTCCAAAGCTTTTCCAGTTGGCATGCCAAAGTGTCCATGGGCCTGTATAAATGAGGCATGTTGTATAAAATGCTTTGGGTGCTTAAGTACAGTAGAAAAGTCTGTTTATTGTTTTAATGTTTCTGGTTGCATCTAATGCCTTTTAGTCCTCGTAGACTTTTCAGAAATCTGAGAAAGTCCACATTTATATATTTCTTCAGGATTTGCTGGAGAAAGCTGAACACTTTATTCACGCACCCTTTGGTGTACAACAACTAGAGGTCGCTTCATTTTATTTAAAAATGTCAGTAAAACATGCCAGCAAAAACAACCTACTGTATGTGGTCATTTTTTTTTAAAAAGGAGGACAGGCTTGCTTATTGATATAGACTGAAAGTATATCTGACAGGAAAAGTTTGTTTTTTATTTAAATAAAATAAATAAAATGTTTTTGTTTTGCCGTGAAATTGTCATTACTTGGTGAGGGACAACGGCAGCATAGCGTGCCTTGAAAGCTGATTACAACACATTTGTTGCAAAATGATTCCTGTGCTCCATGATGATGATCAGGTAAACATCGTAATTCATTTTCACACTCTTTGAGGACTCTCTGCAGGCACCTGTTGTTTGTGTGCTATTATAGTTATAGTTATATATTTTATACCAAATTATTTTCCTGTGCATAGAGCTTCTAACATTGAGCCTTGAGTCTCTCTCCCTTTTTGTGTAGCTGTATTTGAGACAGTTTTTCCACTGCAGTGTGAGCTGAAGTCAGGTACACCGATACGGTCCCTCTCGTGTTATTACTATGTTGTTATGCACTTGAAGTTGATGAGGGGCTACGCTCCTGGGACATGAAAATATCCATTAATAGGTTCCTGATGTTAAAGAAAAAACATCTAGTGAAGTTATTAACATCCTTTTAAAACCGTAAAAATGAAAAATTGGAAGAGCTGAGGGGTGCAGGACCACTTCATTGGTAATACATAATTTGTTTGGGTGAACTGTGTTCCCTTGTGGCATCGGCAGCAGTGATAACCGCTACGATGGTCACTGAATTTCATTGAACTTCTACATTTTTCATCGGCCCATTTGTCATGCCATTATGAGAGGGCAGCAGCAGCCTGAAGGGAACAGCTGGCGGCTTTGGAAGGGTAGATCAGTCGCTGGGAAAATCAGTGACTAACCCCTCCTCTCTCCCACCATTGCTCGACAGTTTCCATGATGAACTCCAGAGCTGCTGCTCCACAACTGGCCGACTGCAGTTAATGCTGTTCAGCAGTTTTGGAGAGCTCCCAAATGTGAATGTGAAGCAGACCAGTGACTGACAGCAGGCGTGCTCCCAGGGACTTTCCTTAGAAAGATAAAGGTTAGAAAAAGGACACGCAATTCCAGTGAGCCCTCTGTGGGAAGGCTGGCTGCATAGAGACTTTTAGAGTATCATGAGGGCAGCTTTTAATGAGCACTCAGAAACGGTAGGCAGAGGTGTCCTTGAATCAGACCTGTTGGCTTTGAGAAAGTAGAAAATTAATAGAAAACTGAATGTAACCAGATGCAGAGATGGAACTCAGCAGAGCAGGTATTCTCATTGCAGGTGAGCAGGAATCAGTACTTCTGCTGATGCTGCAGTTCTTATTTGAGGTCCACACGAGGAACTGACCAAAATGCCTTTCGTTAGCTGACAGCTTGTCATAATTGTTGACACGATGCCATTACATTCCTCCCTAGCTGCTCTGCTTCCATCAGTTTAAAATGCAGAGTGCAGAAGAGAAACAAAGAGTGTCTTCTGGGGGTTTCAAAGGCTCTACGCCGCACAGTCACTCTGGAAAACTTTTTGGCTGTTTTACGAAGGTCACAATGGACGAAATGGGACATGTTGTTCAGACGGCCAATCTTTGCTGTCTTGTTTATGGCTTATAGATATGATGCTGAACATTTTGGAAGTTGCTACTTTCACTTTGTTTTTTGTTTTTTTGTTGTCTCACTTCGAAGATAAGATGGGAGAAGACACTAGGAGAAGAAAAAAATATTGCACATTGGGTCTTCTTCAGCATTGTAAGATGCAACTGAGAGACAGCTCATCTGGGATAAATACACTACGTTGACTAAAAGCATTCACTCACCCGTCCAAATCATTGAATTCAGGTGTTCCGGTCACTTCCATGGCCGCAGGTGTATCAAACCAACCACCTAGGCATGCAGACTGCTTCTACAAATGTTTGTGAAAGAATGGATCGCTCTCAGGAGCTCAGTGAATTCCAGCCTGTTACCGTGATAGGAATCCACTTTTGCACCAAGTCCTCACTACTCGTTACTAAATATTCCACAGTCACCTGTTAGTGGGATTAGAACAAGGTGGAAGCTATTGGGAATGACAGCAACTCATCCACGAAGTGGTAGGCCACATAGAATCACAGAGTGGAGTCAGCAGATGCTGAGGAGCACAGTACATAGCATGGGTTTTCCTATTCAGGCACGGGCTAAAGTGGTCATGTCAACATAAAAGCTCCATCCACTTTAAGCTTATGGCTAATCATAACAGTGCTAATAGGAGAAAGAGGAGCTAAATGCCTTGTTTCTGAAAGAGGGTGAGTTTTGGAGCTCCAGTACAATATTATAAACTGAATCATGCAAAATCTAAATATGGAGGTGGGAAGGAGCAGAATACATCCACTTAAATATCATTAATTTATTTCTAATTTGTTTAACCAGATAAGCTGTTTCTTCTTCTGTTAAACATAATGTGCCATTTTTCATACTGCAGGGACTGCGGACGTGTTTTCTGTTGGCTCATTAGCGCATACAGGTCAAGACACCAGGGGTCAAGGAGATTCAGTCTTTTTAAATAGTGCCAGTTCACAGCAGTCTTAGCAATGCACTTTATGTTGCATGAGCTAAAGCCCTACAACATTATGGAGAAAAAAAAATAGAGTCACTATTTGCCAAAGCCAATCCAGGTGAGGGAGAAGTGAAGGTTCCATGACGGTAGCAGGTCTGAACAAAGCGCTCTGTATTTGCAGACGCAGTAACAGGTTCTACATGTTTATTGGCGCTTTCGTTGTACAATTATACTATACCCTCATTTTTGCAATAATTCTGTAACTGCTTCACAGGTGTTCAGCAAATAAGGGTCCGTGAGTGACAGCAATTACAACAGCAGCTCTGAGGCTGTGAGAGCGCAGTAAGTGGCTCTGTGTGAGATGATGAACAGCAGCTGTAGCTGCTCTGACTAGCAGAGTCTCTGTAAAGACTGAAGCCAGACTGCAGAGGCAGGCCAGAAAGGGCAGAGTGGGCGTCATAAGTCTCCCCCATTACAGTGTGTGGAGTGAAGAGGCCAATAATTCTGCCAGAGAACTCCAGTTGAGTTATGAAATGTTTTGCACACAAAGTCAAAAGTATAGGTGCTGCCACTGTGAGCTGAAATTGGTGGCTGTACTTCAGTCATTGACTGTAAAGGAGAAAAACACAGGAGGAAACTGACTTTAAAGTGGTGTGAAAAAGTGTTTGCCCCCTTCCTCATTTCCTGTTTTTTTTGCATGTTTGTCACACTTAAGTGTTTCGGAACATCAAACCAATTTAAACAATAGTCAAGGACAACACAAGTAAACACAAAATGCAATTTGTAAATGAAGGTGTTTATTATTAAAGGTGAAAAAAAATCCAAACCATCATGGCCCTGTGTGAAAAAGTGATTGCCCCCCTTGTTAAAACATACTATAACTGTGGTTTTTCACACCTGAGTTCAATTTCTCTAGCCACACCCAGGCCTGATTATTGCCACACCTGTTCTCAATCAAGACATCACTTAAATAGGAGCTGCCTGACACAGTAAGGTCCACCAGAAGATCCTTAAAAGCTACACATCATGCCGAGATCCAAAGAAATTCAGGAACAATTGAGAAAGAAAGTAATTGAGATACTATATTAGTCTGGAAAGGGTTATAAAGCCATTTCCAAAGCTTTGGGAATCCAGCGAACCACAGTGAGAGCCATTATCCACAAATGGCGAAGACATGGAACAGTGGTGAACCTTCCCAGGAGTGGCCGGCCGCCCAAAATTACCCCAAGAGCGCAGCGACGACTCATCCAAGAGGTCACAAAAGACCCCACAACAACGTCCAAAGAACTGCAGGCCTCACTTGCCTCAGTTA
The DNA here is from genome assembly GCA_024447675.2 of Pterophyllum scalare. NCBI lineage: Eukaryota > Metazoa > Chordata > Actinopteri > Cichliformes > Cichlidae > Pterophyllum > Pterophyllum scalare. Next base: position 71,082 of record JAMQGT020007175.1, read on the forward strand.
AGGTCAGCGTTCATGCCTCCACCATCAGAAAAAGACTGGGCAAAAATGGCCTGCATGGCAGAGTTCCAAGGAGAAAACCACTGCTGAGCAAAAAGAACATTAAAGCTCGTCTCAATTTTTCCAAAACACATCTTGATGATCCCCAAGACTTTTGGGAAAACATTCTGTGGACCGATGAGACAAAAGTGGAACTCTTTGGAAGGTGTGTGTCCCATTACATCTGGCATAAAAGAAACACTGCATTTCAGAAAAAGAACATTATACCAACAGTAAAATATGGTGGTGGTAGTGTGATGGTCTGGGGCTGTTTTGCTGCGTCAGGACCTGGAAGACTTGCTGTGATAAATGGAACTATGAATTCTGCTGTCTACCAAGAGATCCTGAAGGAGAATGTCCGACCATCTGTTCGTGTACTCAAGCTGAAACGAACTTGGGTTCTGCAGCAGGACAATGATCCTAAACACACCAGCAAGTCCACCACTGAATGGCTGAAGAAAAACAAAATGAAGACTTTGGAGTGGCCTAGCCAAAGTCCTGACCTGAATCCTATTGAGATGTTGTGGTATGACCTTAAAAAGGCCGTTCATGCTCGAAAACCCTCTAATGTAACTGAATTAGGACAATTCTGCAAAGATGAGTGGGCCAAAATTCCTCCAGAACGCTGTAAAAGCCTCATTGCAAGTTATCGCAAACGCTTGGTTGCAGTTGTTGCTGCTAAGGGTGGCCCAACCAGTTATTAGGTTTAGGGGGCAATCACTTTTTCACACAGGGCCATGATGGTTTGGATTTTTTTTCACCTTTAATAATAAACACCTTCATTTACAAATTGCATTTTGTGTTTACTTGTGTTGTCCTTGACTATTGTTTAAATTGGTTTGATGTTCCGAAACACTTAAGTGTGACAAACATGCAAAAAAACAGGAAATGAGGAAGGGGGCAAACACTTTTTCACACCACTGTATATTTAATTGTAACATTTATCATATTATCTTATTGTAACTGTGCATATATCTGTCTTGTTGGAGTTTAAATGAAACAAAAATACTATTAATTATTATAATATTTTGGCACTAATTTTAATTACACTGCTTATCCTGACATCTTAATGATGCATTTAAATGACACACAAACAAAAAAGAAACAACATTTTACTTTACAGAAAAGGGCCAAGTCTTTGGTCGGCAATAAGAATGAAATGACACGACAATAATCATTTACTTATCATCAGTAATATTATAAATGTCACAACTGCTGGCGTCTCAGGGACCTTGGCATTCTTTTGGCATCAATCCCATGATGCACGTGTGTCAGTGGTGAGACAGATTTCAGTTGTAAATTTTATTTTATTTTTTTTTACCCAAAATACTACAACCCAGACCTTTTTAAAAAAAGAAAACAAAAGCAACCAGTAAGAGAAACGGGGCATGTTTCTAATGTTTACAGCTACTCAGTCTGCTCACTCATACATGCTTCACCTTTAACTCCAACTGTGACAAACATCATATGTGAACATTATCTGAACAGTTATTGTAAGGAAACAGAATTAGAATTAGAAGTTTGTTTGTTATCAGTAAACAATTATTAACCAAAAGTTTTAAAAAAATTCAAATTACCACTCATTATTGATGGCTATTATAAAGTCTTATCATTTAAAGGTTGTGAGGGCGGAGGGAAGATGGGAATTATAACAAGGTGGAAGCTATTGGGAATGACAGCAACTCATCCACGAAGTGGTAGGCCACATAGAATCACAGAGTGGGGTCAGCAGATGCTGAGGAGCACAGTACATAGCATGGGTTTTCCTATTCAGGCACGGGCTAAAGTGGTCATGTCAACATAAAAGCTCCATCCACTTTCAGCTTATGGCTAATCAGAACAGTGCTAATAGGAGAAAGAGGAGCTAAATGCCTTGTTTCTGAAAGAGGGTGAGTTTTGGAGCTCCAGTACAATATTATAAACTGAATCATGCAAAATCTAAATATGGAGGTGGGAAGGAGCAGAATACATCCACTTAAATATCATTAATTTATTTCTAATTTGTTTAACCAGATAAGCTTATTATATTATAATGGAATAGTTTATCAAAGCACATTCAGAATAAAGAATTCATAAACTATGAAATATGGGAAACCTATTATCACCAATGAAACCAACAAATAATACTGCATTGTTTATAGATGTTTATAGGTCCTGGAAATGCTTCTGCTTTAGTATGGGTTTCTTTAGACTCAGGACTAGGGATGTGCACAACTAGTTGACTAGATGACTAATCGTTGCTATTGTCACTAGTGGATACCAGACGTACTAGTCAGTTAGCCTAATTATTAAGATTTTAATTGATGCCCAGTGCCGTAAACTGTTGTCCTAAACGTTACGCAGCCATCTGCCACCAGATGGAGCTGCAGCCCTGACATCGTTACAGAAAACTGCCATAACTCTGTTAACCTTGGCCTAATGTTTTTATTAGGTCTAATATTGTTAGTCACTTTTGAAGTTTTACAACGTAACTTGAAGCGCACCTCCCGAGAAACATTGTCATTTCCTTCTGTGCATTTCTGGCTACTTCCTATGTTTTTACAAAGCAGTGAAAAAACTAGCGGGACAAATGTGTTTGCAACTTTAAAAAACTGACCACAGCAAAGAGCAGGACCCAGGAGGGGGCAAGTCCCAGCATTTTATGTTTCTGTCAGCCGGCACCACGTGTAAAACACCGGGAAATGACTCAAAGATAATTAACACGTGTAATGCACCTGCTCCGGCATAAACGCAGCAACAACAGCCACTACACTAGGCTACATCATATAGCTCTACAAAGAGCCAGCACTTGAGTCTGAATCAGGGGTAAGCTGGAGGAGGAGGCTGGGAGAGAGGGAGGTCTGGGCTCCACCGCTCAGGCTGCAGCCCCGTGACCCGGTCCCGGATAAGCGGAAGAAAATGGATGGATGTTTGTATTGTATTGTTTTATTATTTTAGAATTTACCTTTCATTGAGTTGCTTGTCATGACTTGTAGAACAACAAGCATCAATTAAAATGTGCGGCACAGTACATTTAGGTCACACATTTAGGTCGCAATTTCAGTGAGGCGCAAACATCGTTTTCATATATTTAACATAAATTGATTTTAAGGTTTTTTTTCTTCATTTGGAGTATAATGTGCAGTATTCATAATGCACGATGCCGCACAGTTAAGCAGCATTTAAAGTGCGATTTATCAATGAAGAACACGATTAATGATTGACCGTCTTTGTTTAGACAGTTTTTGACATTGTCCATTAACTTGAACTTGATATCCGAGTGTCAATTAGTCTAATTTTTTTCCTTGTTTAGTCGACTAAGAAATTAGTTGCCAGGTACATGCCTAGTCAGGACCCTTACATTATAAAATTATTAACAATGATGGTTGTCTCTAAAAATGTGTTTTTGTAATGGCTTTACTCTTGTAAATATGGAAGCTTGTTTCCGCCACAAAAAAAAAAAAAATCGCCATCCATAACTCAAAATTTTAAGTTAAGTATCTCAAATTTTTGTGTTAATAACTTCAAATTTTGGCTTAGCGCTGCCAATCAGGAAGCTCGGAGAAAGAGGTCACTTCCTTTTAGTGGCGGAAACAGGGTTCCATATGTAAATGATTATTTGTTTGCTTTAAAAACCCTTGGTATGATAAATGGACTTCATTTCTGTGTACCTTCTTACATGTAAATCTGCTGGCAGCTCCACTCAACAAATGGAGGGTCTAAATGCCAAGCTCAAAAGAAAAACAACAACAGTTGGCCTAAAAGCAGGAGAGCAATTTTCTTTTACTTCCCTACTCCAATTTTTCCCAATGAGCCAGAGAACCAAACAGTTGACCTTTAAAACACAAGAAGGCTGCATCTCTGTGCCTTCAGGCTACCGCAGTAGAGGGAATGTTAAGAGCAGAGTGGGGACCAGCTGTACCTGCTATAAATACCAGAAACTCAGAAAATATACAAAAGAATAAGTGGCACCTGCCTGCATTGCACTGGTACAAACAACCCAATCCAAAAAAGAACTAACTGACTCTTATCTTACGTGTTTAAGCTCATGCCAAAGCATCTAAATCAGTTTGAAGCTCGGACTTTGACTAGTCACTCCAAAACCTTCATTCTGTTTTTTTGAGCCATTCAGAGGTGGACCTGCTGGTTTGTAATGGCCGGACATTCTCCTTCAGAGCAGAATTCATGGTTCCATCAATTACAGCATTTACTTTTTCACACAGGGTCAGGTGGGTTTGGATAGCTTTATCCCTTTAATAAATGAAATCATCACTTAAAACTGCATTTTGTGTTTACTTGGGTTAGCTTTGTCTAATGTTCAAATCTGTCTGATGACCTGAAACGTGTAAGAAATCAGGAAGGGGCAAATACTTATTCATTGCACAGGATCTTGCAGTTCCATATTTAAAATCCTTTGTCCAACATATCCACTGCCCCTCCACTGCACACGTCCAAACCATCTCAGCCTTGCCTCTCAAACTTTGTCTCCAAACTGCTCAACCCAAGCTGTCCCTCTGATGCACTCATTTCTAATACCGTCCTTTCTTAACGTCTTCAGCTCCGTCACCTCCAGCTCTGCCTCCTGTCTTTTTTGCCAGTGCCACCATCTCCAAACCACACATCACAGTAGTTCTCATTACCATCTTATAAACCTTCCCTTTCACTCTTGCTGCTATTCTTCTGTCAGAAATCACCCCAACACGCAACACCATTCGCTCCACCCTGCCTGCGCTCTCTTCTTCACCTCTCTTGTGCACTGCCTATTACGTTGGATGATTAACCCCATGTATTTAAACTCATCCACCTTCACTATTACTGCCACTCTTGCAACTTCACTGTGACACCAGTCTTCCTCTCATTCACACACATGAATTCTGTTTTGCTGCTAACTTTCATTCCTCTTCTCTCCAGAGCATACCTCCACCTACTCAGGCTGACTTCTATCTGCTCCCTACTCTCACTACAGTACACTCACTACACTTTCACACAATGTTGTCTGCAAACATCATAGTCCATGGAGACTCCTGCCCAACCTGATCTTTAAACCTGTCCATTACCCTAGCAAACAAGAAGGGGCTCGGAGCCAATCCCTGATGTAATCCCACCCCCACATTTACTCCAGCTGTCACTCCTACCGCACACCTCACCACTGTCTTGCTGTCCTCATACATATCCTGAAAATCAGTACCGGTGCACGTCTCCATTCTTCAGGTATCCTTTAACTCTCTAAGATTGTGTTACAGTCTGGTTAAAAAGTCCACTGCTCTCTCTCCTAGACATCTCCATACCTCCACAGGTATGTCATCTGGACCAACCGCCTCCCCACCCTTCCTCCTCTTCATAGCTGCTTTCACTTCCTCCTCTGAACTTCTGGATTCATTCAACTTCCTCCATCCATTCTCCACTCTCTCACTTTCTTCCTTTATCAGCTCCTCAAAGTACACACTTGTAATTACTGTACATTTCCAGCTCTATCTTTAATTATCACCTGCTGTATGTTCTTTCCATCTTGATCTCTCTGCCTAACCAGTCAATGCAAGTCTTTTTCTTCTTCCTTAATGTCCAGCCTCACTATAAGCCTTTTCCCACCTCTTTCTTTGCTGTACAACTAGCCTCCCAGTGCTCAGTTTTTTCTTTGCTGGGGTCTTCCTTTGAATAATTTATTGTACTACCAAGTCTCCTACTCTTCTTCTCCCTGTCCAGAGGATACACCCAGTGCCTTCTTGGCCATTTCTCTCACCAATTCAGCTGGACTTTTCCAGTCATCCGGTAACTCTTCCCTACCACCCAGAGCCTCACCTCTTCTCAACTGCTCCCTGAAGTCTGTGCAACATTCTTCCTTTTTCAGCTTCCACAATTTAATCCTTGCCTCTTGTTTCACTTGCTTCCTCTTAAATTTTACATTATTTAAAGGAAGTAATAGAAGCTTTGGAGGCTTTTGCTATTGGTGGGTATAGTTTTTTGTTTTATAAGTCTAATTCTGAATGATAAACTAGCCTACTTGTAACTACCACCAAGACAAAAAAAAAAAAAACAGGATGGTTTTCAGTCAAGCAGCAACTTGTAGAAGTGAAGAATGAAGCCAACAGTGCGGTTCCTCGTATGGCCTCTTGAGGTTGGTTCCCAAAGTGAGTCAAAGCCTCAAATGAAGAAAAAAAAAAGCCCAAATGTACAGCAAAAATAAACATATTTACAGCCACCTACAAATAACAGTGTTAAGCGAATGTCCACTTTTGTGACAACAGTACCAGAGCTGAATTCTCATGATATTCTGCCAGGTCGTGTTTGTAAATGAAAACTAGTTCTCAAACAATTTTTACGTTGTAAAATAAAGGTTTAAAAAAAATGCAGTCAATTGTGATAAAAGCCAGCCAAATGTTCCTGTTTTGGTGAGTATCTTACCCGATACCTTAGCTATAGTTCAAATATGAGTTACAAACAAAGAATAAAAACAAAATTTGAATCCTCAATACAGAATTTCACTACCTAGTGGATGATGTTGCACTGGATATATGCATTTGTGCAGTCTATGTTTATGACATAAAATTATATTCCGATGACAAATCCCACTCATAGATATGTGCACACTAATGGCTAAGGTAATAATGTTTATGGTTATGGCTAATTTTAATACAATCCACGATCTTTATCTAATTACAGTGTTTTTGTAACATAGCATTTTACCTTAATAATAGCAAGAGTCTTGTAGGTTAGTCACAAAGATATCCTTTAGTAAATAATACTATCAGAATAGAAAAACAAACAAACAACAAACTTGGACCTGTGTGATCAAAGTAAACTGAAGAAGGCATGAATGGGCACGTATTTTTTAGAAATCATTATCATGTACTGTTGTGCACGTGTGTGTAGAGATAAAAAGAAATCAGTCACTTGAGTAGGTTGTGTCATCTTGTTTAGCCTGCCGACATCAACCTGGCTGGCTTTAAGATTCAGCTGTGAGCACAATGCTGTCCTGCTCATGGGAAAATGATCACATCACCCCCACAGTTCAATCTGAAATTACACATTTGGATACTAAAAACGCTCTCTCCATTTGCAGGCTTGAAAATTGTCACATGCACGCGACTGGTCTCTGGTTAAAATGAGAATCAAGGCTGTGGCCACATTTCAAACTGTCATCTGTTACCCCTGGAAATGCTTCGTAATGACCCTCAATTATGCATTCTGGATGATGTTGCTAGGTGACTGAACTGGCTAAGAGGCTGATGGGATCAGCCGGTGGTCACTCAGAACTGCGGGTTTAAAGCAACCCAACACTCAAGCCAAAAACACACTAAGAAAGCCACATCTGGTGATTAAGATTCCACCAGCGAGGTTTGAGTGCTTATTTGCGTTTTCCACAGTGCAATATTTAAAATTAATTGCGTCAATGAATTCACTAATGTTTTTCTATTCATCTTGTTTGCGTTGCTAAAATTTATATATTTGAACAGGGCTATTTTTATTAGATAGCCATCTGCATTTTTTAATTAAAGTAAAATTTGCCAAGTGTTCTGACTCTTTCACAGGGATATTTTTCTTTATATAACAATAGAACAAAGTAATTATAAAAATGTTAATGTTCAGTATCATTTCACTTGATAGTCCTCATAGTTTTGCTGTTCTTTCTTATGTTGTATTTTCTCGAACCTCATGCTGTCAGCGCTTCTTTCCACACTGTCGTTTACAGCTCTGTTGACTGCTGCAGCTTCCTGATTTCCCAACAGGATCAGTCTGACTTTGTCTTATTGTCTATTATCACTTTTTTCCCCTTTGTCTACACCTGTCTGATGACTGAATCACGCCGAGGAGCTCCATTTTCCATAAGGACCCTTGCGTGAATGTTTTTATTAACAACTGTTTGCGCTAGGCTGTTTTTTTTTCTTCATTTCTGTGTACCTCAGTGAGCCAGTAATTGTCAAGCATCACCTAGATGTGAAGTTGTTTTGTTGTGTTTTAGGATGGATTTGAAACCACCAGGAAATGGATTAAGCACCAAATTAATAACACTTGCGGTGACAATGTAATTACACCCATGTTTTCTCAAACCAAACTGTGGGCGCTAAAGAGCTGAACTGATCTGATATCTGCCGCCTGAATCCAAATCGGTTTCTCACTTTCCTCCCTCTTTGTTTCTCACTGAGATGTCCACTTCCACACAACCCCAAACATCCTCCGACATGACAGATAGCATGGCTATCACTGCCCGGTCAGGGGCGATGTTTGTTTGGAGCAGTCAGTCAGAAGAAAAATCACTCTCACTTTCTCCTTTTATTTGCAGCTTGTGAGCGCAAACTTAAATACATGAACAAAACTAACCAGCCAGAGTACAGATACAGACAGTTACCTAACAAGCTCATCTGTCAGTCAAATTATGCATCAAAACACAAACAAAAGAACAACAGAAGCGATTTTAGCTACTGCAACCCTGAGACCTCCACTGTGGCTGCAGCTCTCAACACACCACTTCTAGCTGCACAACAGCTGAACGGCAGTGGCAGCCTACATCAGCTGATAGATGATACCCTTTTGTGCATAACACTGGCAAATCTCACATACAGCATGCTAGTATCTTCGCAAGCCTACAGTTTCTCCTACCTCTGAAAGTTGCTTTGCAACCCATCTCCAACTTTTCATGCTCTTTCCGGCCTCATGTCTGTGGTCAGTGATGCCAGCTCTGTACTGTATGGAGTCTTGCTGCTGCTACTCTGCCGGCCTCCCTGCCTTAAGGCAATAGCAAGAATAGCGGCGATGTGGTAACAAGAGGCCATGCAATGTCAATGAAATTCAGGGAATTTTGGGGGTTTTTAGGCAGTGAAAAAACTACCAATAAGATACTCCTGACATATCACAGTGTTTCCTAGGCAACTACGCTGGAAAGTCCAGCAGCCGCCAACTTTCAGCTACTGAATGAGCATGATGAGCAAAATTGCTTGATGTGTGAGACTAACTTTAGGGCAGGAATGTATGGCACTAGCAGTTTGCAAGGTTATAAGGTGGATATGGGTGCTGTCAAAAAAGGAGACGGAGTCAGAGGAATGAAAATGAAAAGTGGCATTTTACTTAATTATCCATCTTAATTATTACTTAGTAATAATTTAAAAATAACAAAAGGTGCAGCACGTTGAGGTAGACGAGTCCAAAATACTAAACAATTTCTGAAATCCAAGTAAACAGGAACTCAACTGGAGAGAACAAATAGTTGGACTTAGGAACATAATATAGCGAGAACATGCAGACTAAATACAAACACACCAGGGATAACAAGGCACAGGTAAACTCAGTCAAGACATTGATGTCTTGACTGAGTTTACCTCAGCTGTCTACGTGTTTGTCATTACAAATAAAGGCTGCACAGTCAATCACGCCACCCAAACATGCAGAGCTTTACACTTTAGGTTGCTTTAAAAATATTGCAGCATCTTGCCCCATCAGTGTGGGAATGACTTAAGTCAACTTAATGACTTAATGTTAAAATAGTGGCTGGAATGCCCCACTCACACTGCTACTCTCTGTATGGCCATCCGTTGTCACCCGTGCATCAAGTCCAATCATGAACTTTCCTCACTGCTAAACACTCCAAAGTAAACTGTCAGTGGTATTATATTATAAGTGGAAGCAATTGGGAACAACAGCAACTTAGCCACAAAGTGGTAGCAGCCCTGGATTTATATATTTTGCAGGTTTGTAAAAATTGGCTGTTTGAGTGAATTTTCCCTATAATCTAGCATGAAACAAAGGCCAGGCATCTGGGGGCCACCTAGGCTGAGGCTGACTACTCACCTCGGTAACAAGTAGTGATGTTACATCTGGCACTAAAGTCCTGAGGCCTGTGTCGAGCAAAGGGGGCATGTCCAAATGAAGCCTGTGTCAAGACCCGTATCGTTTTTCAGACCATCACGTGACAGAAGCCAGGTGAGGCCCCGTTCTCTGAAATCACGTGACTGCCTCATTATGCAATCAGAGTAGCTGAAAAAATAGAGGATCCTCACCTGTACACATTAGAACTTCAGAACTTCTTCAGTCCTCTGTAAGAGAGGGTTTTCTAAGTCTGGGGAGGTTATACCAAAAAGAAGGGATCAGCCTGAACCCCAACACTGTCAAAAGGTTTTTTTTATTCATGAATAAAAATCAATAAAGCACCCCCACCTCCACCCAAGCATTTCCTGTAACAGTTTATCCACAAACACACCACACACTGTCTATATACAGTACAATAGTTTATTGATATACCACAACTGATCTATTGATACTTAGATATATCACGGTCAGCATAGATTTATTTCGTCTGGTTTTACAATACCTCAAATGGAGATCTTGACATAATAATAGCGTAATAATTATACTAAAAGAGCCAAAGAGTCAACATGTAATAGAACAGTAGGAATGCTGTACATTAAATGTCCAGCAGGTGTCAGCACTCCTAAATGAGCTGTTAAACAGGGCTTCGTGTGATCACCGGAAAGATTCGACAGATACACGGGGCCTCATCATACCATCACTACCCAGGGCTATTGTTGTTCATCTACTTGCGCATGTGCAGAAAAAGTATGGCGGTCGAAACCACAGTGCTCATGTGCCAGTACCCCCATTTTCAGAAAGCAGAGTTTCCACCCATTTACACTTGAACAGAAACTGGAGCATTTCGAAAATGCCCCACTCTGGAGCTCATTTTCAAAAAGTATCATTTTCATGCCATTCTCATGTAAACGGGAGGCCACAATGCATCAAAACTTTACCGCTGTCATTTGAAAACCTTCTTCAGTAAACCGGGCCTAAAACTCGGGACCTTCTGTATGCAAACCCCTAGAATGCATGCAGAGCCACCCCCAGGTTCCCATAAACACACTCCTAAACCTTTTGGAAAGCCTTCCCAGGAGTGTTGAAGCTGATATAGCTGCAAACAGTTTTATCATATTAAACCTTATGGATTGAGAATGGGATGTCACTAATATTCATATGCGTGTGAAGGCAGATGAGCAATATAGTGCAGTGCCCTCTTTTCAAGACAGTAGCTTTTCTGTAAATTGTAGTTTTAACAAAATAACCAGGGTTACCTTCTCTCCAAACAGGCTGTAGAAGTAACTTAAATACACCATGAAAGATGCAGAGATAGTTTCTCCTGTAACTCTTCTTTAATAACCACTTGCATCATGTCTAAAACTGCCTGAAACAGGTCCGTTTTGGGAAGATAATTGTAACAATTCGTTTTTGAGGTTTTGTTTTTATTGATTTTTTACTGGTAGGTTGAGTGATAAAACACAGCAGAAAAAAACAAGTCAAGATATTAAGCCTTGGGTATCTTTTCAAACTCATGATCAAGTTACAGATAATTTGCATGGTTATCTTAGTGTGTCTCAAATGAACTAGAAACATTATTTTCAGATCAGTACAGCATGCCCTTAGCCCTGTGAATTTTAGTATATTTTTTCTTTTTTGTTCCTGCCACATTTTCACTCACTGTGGGCTCATTTTCCCCTGAAATATGAGAGTCCTATACCTCTGTGGAAACAGAACAATCATGGTGAGAAGCACAAAGAGCGCAAAAATGTCTTTTGTGCAGTATAATGCTATAATGGCATAAATCATAAAAAAAAAAAAAAAAACCTGTTGCAAAAGCTCTGTCTCTGTGTTTTCAGCCCATAAAGCCAGTAGGCCCTGATCACATGACCTCAGGGACCTAATGGGGATGTATGGATATAAAAGTTCACTGATGTAAGCTGGTATCCGTGAAGAGATCTAAATGTTAAAACCAGAATCTTAAAATGGACACTGAATTTAGTGGGGAGGGAGTCCAGCTGGATCAGGAATGGCGTGACATGAGAGTACTCGAAAGACCTGAAGCCTCGCAGCAGCGTTCTGAGCAACCTGCAGCCATTCCTGAATCCCAGGAGTTTTTGCTTAGATAAGTGAACAATGAGTTACAGTAATCCAAATGTGATGAAATAAATACATGAAAAAAAATCTCCAGTTTAGAGCGTGACAAAATGGGTCTTAACTTATGTAGCACTATTTTGTAAGTGGGAAAAACAAGACATACTATCAAAAATGACATCTTTATATTTAGCTACTTTCAATACTAGTGATATTTATTTTGACTCTTTCTCTCTGATTGATCTTTCTGATTTAACTTCAATAGTTACTTCCTCTAAACCATCAATGTGTTTAGAGGAATACGTCCTACCATTAATTAATGTTTTCATCTTAAATATGATCAAGCTATCTCTGTTAATGGGCTGCGTACTACAGGCCTTCAAGGTGGGAGGAACGGTTTATTTGAAGAGTTTCAGTCAGGTTTCAGAATTCACCACAGTACAGAAACAGCATTGGTGCAGGTTACAAATGATTTTCTTATGGCCTCTGACAGTGGACTCATCTCTGTGCTTGTCCTGCTAGACCTCAGTGCAGCATTTGATACTTCTTATCTATCTAATAGACTTCAATTTGTTCATGTAAATGGGGATTGTTTTTTATACATTAAGGTTAATTGTGGCATTCCACAGGGTTTTATGCTAAGACCAATTCTGTTTATATGCTTCCCCTAGGCAGTATTATTTGAAAGCATTACAAACATTTTCATTGCTATGCAGATGATACCCAGCTTTATCTATCCACAAAGCCAGATGACACATTAAACTGCAGGAATGTCTTAAAGACATAAAGGCCTGGATGAACTCTAATTTCCTGGTTCTAAATTCTAAGTTCTAAAAGTGATTGTACTCGGCCCTACAAAACTTAGAAATATGGTGTCAAACCACTTACTCTGGATGGCATTACCTTGGTCTGCGGTAGCACTGTCAGAAATCTTGCAGTCATTTTTGACCAGGATATGTCCTTCAACTGACACATTAAACAAATGTAGAACTGCTTTCTTGCCTTTGCCCAATATTTCTAAAATTTGCAAAATCCTGTCACAGAGTGATACTGAAAAGCTAATTCATACATTTATTACTTCAAGGCTGGACTATTGTAATTCATTAATAGCAGTATGATAAGCTTCCTGGTTTGATTAGTACACACCACTAATCAAGTGAGAAAGTTGTTCCTTCCTTGGGATTGGCCTGCAGGAAGGACAGCAGGAGAACTGGACTGAACCCTTCCCAGCTCTGACCTTAATGATGGAACCATACAGCAACAACTGAAAACCTCAATGGGCACAGCAGGGTACACAAGCATAAGAATGTGTATTTCATGAGACTTTTTGAACTAATAACTAACAACTTAAACTAACAATTTGTCCAGATTTACCATTCACTTTGATGATTTGAATTACTGTTTCAAAATAAAATCTCAAAATATATTATTAATTATTTGAGATCAAGATTATGGTGTTATCTAGTTTCCTTCATCTTAAGAAAGTGCCCCAAAATATTACTATTTGTTCATTTTTATTTTTATATTTTATCAGGTTTAGAAAATAAATGCACAAGGAGTCCCAAAATCACTTTTTAGTGCCAACCATATCAGGCAATATATGGTAATATTGACCACCAGAGTTAATCCCTTACATAACAATACCATATCTGAGAATTGTATGCTGCTGAATGAGGAAACATTACTATGAAAACTGTGTTGATGTTTTCGTTTGACATGTTGGAATAGTGCCAATTTATTGAGCGTAACACCTGAAGTGAGCCCAACGCATTTCCATGTCCAGTGTTACCAGCCTGTAGTCAAGATGGAACTGATGATGTAGTAGCAGAAGACACAAAAGACTCCACTGGGGCTGCTACACTGGACTGTTTTAATTCCCAGTTAACAAAGGTTTTTCAGCACAAGGCAGTAATAAATACAATAACACTGACCCACAAATCCGCACACATATTCTCTCTTTCTCACCTGTATATGAGTATATCATCTGTGGAACTGTTGTACTGGATCTGGTACATCCGGACTCCTGGTATGTGGTTCTGTGGAGGCCACCTGATGGTAGCAGAGCTGGACGTCAAATCTGACACGCTGACCCTATGCTGATCAGAGCGGGCCTGGCCTCCGCTGATATTGGATTTGATGGATGTAGGGATGTCCGAAGGACCCGGATCAGGGTCCAGTTTGGGGTCAAAGTGTGGAGAGGGGTTGACGACTAACTCAACAGGAGCAGTGGCCTCCCCAGCGGCATTGGATGCTATGCATGTGAACTTTCCAGAATCCTAGAAATCATTGAAAAAGAAAAGAGAAAGTCCAGCATTTAGTCAAATTTTTAACCCCATAAATTATTTTTATGTTTACTTTGTTTTAAAATGCTTTTTCTTTATTCGTTTATTACCAAACCTGTCGTCGTCGTCGGATTGTGGCAACAATTCCCGTAATAACCCTATATTGGGTGGGAAGTGCAATTTCTTAGCTTTCAGAAAGCTAAGAAAGCGTGAATTTGTCAGATAGGACAAATGGTTGCTTAATTACAATAATTCAAAATGCATTTGATCTGACGTCCCAGCGATGATATGCTCTGTGTTAACCAGCTGATCATGGCAGGGGAGGGCAGGTAACAGGTAAATCAGTGGCAGTCACCCAGTGTCAAATTACCCAAAATAAGTTATTTTAGTAAAAAGTGTCTGAACAAATATGTGTACCAGAATGTACATCATGCAAATTTAAATACACAAACAGGACAAATGTATATTGTTTGATGACAATCTAGAGGCCAACCAGTTTTCAATATGTTAATATTCTGCAAAAATAAGGCATCAGAGCCAGTTAAGCTACCTGATGTTGCACTGATCCTGCACTTTCACAATAAATCTTGCACATTTTTGTATTCCTTGAAAATTAAAATGCTTCTCTACCTTGACGGAGGCCTTGAGGATGTCAAGGGAACCATTCTCATAGCAGATGGTTCTCGATGTGTTTCCAATCAGCTTTCCATCAGGACTGACCCAATGTGTCGAAGGCTCAGGGTCACCGATCGACTTGCATCGCAAGCTGACTTCCTGGCCCTCCATTACAAACATCTTGGATGTGTGGCGCGTGATCATCGGTGGCTCACAAACAAACTCCTCCTGTCAGGGGACACACAAACTGTCACTGATACAAAAAACATAAGATGTGGATAAATTCAAATTTGCTTAGGTACGTCCTTAACTGCCTGAAGTCAACCAGAAATATACAAAACTACAACAATAAACATACCTGACAAGTGGCAGTAAATTTTTATTAATGGTATGTAATTTCATGCCATAACCCACTGGCATATTTTGAACATTCAAGAACTGCCTATGTTAAACCTGCAAGTGAGCCCCACCTGTCATGACCCTCAGTTAGAGAAACACTTTTACACGTATGCAAAAATTTACACATCAAAAAGCTCAAAATTTGTTTAAGGTTTTCCACAATTAATTTTTCATTAGGTATGCCCAAAATTGTGTTTTCAAACATTAGTATCATTATTATTATTAATATATAGGTACTTTTTTTTTTTTTTTTACATCTAGTTATGTGTTCCTTTTTGTAATTAAATAATATTTTTGACTGATGGTTCTCAGATTTTCTATGCATTGTGGTTTTTATTAATTTTTCTTCACACCTTTCCTTGACCTCTGGCCCAGGAGCAAATCTCGTCACTTGGCAAACATTTCTCTAAGCATATATTTGAGCATTTTTTTTAAAGAATTTTCTAAATTAGCTTTAATTTCAAAGGTCACCAAGATATAAAAACTGTCTATAGAATTAAAACACCTTAAAAGTAGAGTCCTAAAGATTTTTTTAATTTTTCTATTTTGATACAGACACAGCTAAATAAGCTAACAACAGATGGTGCAAGTGAAATATCCAGTGGGTTTAAAGAAAATATAGCACTTCTAAAAATAAAAAGAAACTTAATCTTTTCATGAAAAACAATACATTTTCTTTGCCCTTGGTAACACCAGTGTATTCTTGCAGCAGCAGAGTTGCAGAAGGAGTTCAGTTGTTTGCACATTAAGATTAAGAGATCTCAGAGTTTCTCAGCCCTTGCATTATTTAGAACCCACCCACTGGCACCTAAGCCTGTGTAAAGCCAACCAAAACCCTGGTGGAGTATTACTACAAGGCTAAGGAGGGCCAGCCAAGGCTTATCGGGGCTTACTCATCATTTCTACTGCAAAGCAAGTCTCCAAACCTTTTTCGGGTCTTTCTTGGGTCTTGTTACTAGCAGAGATGATTGCTGACCCGATGACCACTGGACTGGAGCTTCAAATAAACCACCAGGGCCGTTCAGTGCTGTATTACATTTTGACCCTCAATTGCTCCCGTGAATCTCAGCGTAAAAGACTGTGATTGAACTGGGCTGCTCCCCAGTGTGAGTGTGTGAAAGCGAGAAAGTAGGAGAATGTGAAGTTACAGCACAGAATGGAAAGCAGCGTGAATACTCACTCAGTTGCCTATTGGATGAATAAATTATCTTATTTGTCTCAATAAAATCAACCGGTGTCAGCTCCTCTTCATGTTTTATGAGAATTTTGAGCCTTCAGTCAAGAAGCAGCAGCGCAGCTTACCTGATGTCAAAGCAGGACGACTGACTGCAAATGTCTGACCTCTGATGGAAGCTGTGAAGGCTTCCTTGTTCTTGCAATGGGAAAGAGGCCATTAACTGTCTGAGTATTAATATTCCCGTTCAAATTAGTGACATAGCGGTCTCTGGAACGACTCCTTCACGAAGGCTAATCCTCTTAAAGTTATCATACAGCACCGCTCTCTGGGAGGAACACAACTGTTATTCGACGGTGAATCAAAGGTCTGCACAGCATCCTCTTTAAGATGATACCAATTAATTCTCTCTTTACTTTAAAGTGCACCTCCATTTATTATTGCAAAAAAAAAAAAGAAAGAAAGTGCAGCAGCAGTTTCAGGTGGCAGACACTAAAGCCAAGTCTGAGCTTGTTAAAGCATCCTCTGTAGTGTTATCAGCCAGGAGATCATGGTGCCTCTCACACTGGTACTATTGTGTTTTCTACTTTTTTTTTTTACTTTCACTGCTTAGATTTATTCTACCTGGCTTAGACTTAGGCACTAAAAACTTCTGGTTTAGGTTCAGGAGATCATTCTAATCTGGGTTTAAATACTCTTCTTCAAAACACTAATAACTGACACCCTGGGATGAGAATGGGTCGGAGCGCACTCTGCGTGAAACACAGAAGTATGTAAATGTGCAATAATGAAATAACAAATCCATTTTCCTTACAATTAACACGTGCACACTTAAACCGAGTGGGAACGCTCATATTGCATGTGGATACATTAGTTATTATCTTTACATTTTTACTTTTAAAAGCCAGTCTGTCTGTTGCAGTGAGCTAATCCACTGTTTTAGTATTTTACACTGTTGAATAAGACAAAGCCATCAGGACTGCAGACGTACTGAATGAAGTTTCCCCATTTAAAAAGTGGACAGCATTCTTGTGTTATGCAGCCACTGTTGGGCTCAACCTCTTTTATTTCTCTGCAGTTTTTAAAATTGCTTTTGTTCTACTATATTGGTTTGCCTTTCTAACAAGCCTCCAGGGACTTGTGATGAAAAATAGCTTTAGCACCACATTCACTGTAATGTTTATTTAATGTGTATTGTCTGTTAAATAAACCAATAACAATACATGTATATGGATAAAAGCCAAATACTGGGATCCATCTGTTTTAGTTTTGGCCCTTGTGGCTTCATTTTACTCTGTGCTCCATCACTATGGCTCAATAAACCATATACTGGGTTGTTGCTAGGATATAAACTGCAACTTTTCCTCTAACACTACCATATAAGGCAGAAACACGTAAGATTATTCAGTGGTTCTAATGCATTTTTGCAGACCAAACTCCATGTCTCCACGCTTTCAGGAGGAGGTTCACTCCTCTGTGACACCAACCATCTGCCCTGCTGATATGTCCTTGAGAAAGAATGTGATCATGTATCCCCTGAGGGCTAAAGCAGAAAATCACATTTTTCTCTGTGGTTTAATGGCTCAAGCAACCAAAAACTCTGAACTCTATGATAAATATGTAAAAAAAAAAAAAAAATGAATTGAATGTTTTTAAAAAAGGATAAATAAAGTTGTAAATGATCCAACAACAATTAGCTGCAGCAGTGAATCTGTTGGAAACCTTTTCAGAGCAGAAAGGTGGAGCCAACGCAGGCGTTCCAACACTGCAGTTCCTCTAACTGCCACTGTCCAGCTTTACAGCAGAAATAAATATGCTTTTAACCCTTTATAACAACTCTATGAGATTATTTAAGCATATTTACATTATCAGTGGTGAGGCAACTTTATAACATCTGTCTACTGACACGGTGGCTGTCGCAACAAAAAGGTTGGCATCAAGATGACAACATAAATCAACAGTCACAGGAACCTGGCAAAGTGAGGATTTTACATATCTGAACTTTACTTTTTACTACTTTGGCTCAAGTGATTTTAATTTTTATAAATCAAAAGAGAGTTTTTATACCTGTGAACTTTTGCTTTAGTTAACGTACCACAATGTGGCAAATCACAAGGTTTTAAAGTGTATTTAACAATTATTTAAACAAACCTCTCTTATGGTCCAGAAGTATTTGCCAGCCAGGTCTTTAGGTGAAGCGCAGGTCTCCAGATCATCCTCTCTGGTCAGCCTGCGAAGCCAGACCAGCTCACAGTTACAGTGCAGAGGGTTCCCTCCAAAACTCAACACCAGCGCCGTAAGAGGAGAGCCCTTCATTTTGGCGTACACTGGGATGCGCAGGAACAGAGGGTCTGGAGGTATTTTCTTCAGTTTGTTAGAGGTCATGTCTAGCCTGGTGACACAATATAGATAAAGATCGAATATTTCTATCAGAGTTATGATAGAAGCTTTGAACATTCTGGAGATTACATTTCTAAGAAAGAAAATCCATACTATGATCCTGATCAGCGGGCTTATCCAGAAACAGATATGGACAAGTTTGTGCTATTTGTACATTTCAAAGACTTTAGGATTTCAGCAAAACCGAGTGAGAGCCATCAACCACACAGATAACTTGAAACAGGAGTGAACTTTCCAAGGAATGATCGTGTTGTGGCAGATGCTAACTCCCACCAGCAGGAGGTGCTATTGTATTGGCGTTTATTTTATGTGTGTTGTAATAGCCAATAGAAATGATGTAGGTGAGCCAGGAAAGAGGAAGTAGATCTTAGATGCTCAGTTATGCTGGATAGAAAGCATTTCCTGTAAGTAATATCACTATTTAACTTCAAGCGTTATTATTACTACTTTTGGTTTAGAGATGTTTAAGTTGGTCACAGTTGATGTTTACATTAGTGAAATTGTTACATAATAATGTTGTGTGAGTTTGGAATTTACGCCATGGTTTGCTATTAAAATGAATATTCAGCTACGTTTTGTTTATGAATTTTTCCACTCTGTTTAAAGGGCTTAATTACACAGCACTCTGGTTTATGTGCTGTATGCAGCTCATGTTTTTCTTTTCTATATATTTGGGATGTGTTTGAATGTGTAACATTCACACCACAACCAAGCATCTGACAACTGTGTTTTATGATTTTCACTCTGTTGTCATTTGAAGGGAAGCGTCTCAATAAATGAGACAATACACCTTTCATTTGGGGAAGAGTTTGTCTGTCTGATTAGCTGTGTCCAGGTCGAACAGTGAGAGCAGAACAGACCGGCCAACCAAAATTAGTCCCAAAGTGCATCAAGGACTCACTGAGGAGGTCACAAACGAACCCAGAACAACATCTAAAGAACTGCAGGCCTCACTTTGCTTAGTTATGGTCAGCGTTCATGATTCAACAATAAGAAAGAGACTGGGCAAAAACGGCATCCATGGGAGTTCCAAGGAGAAAAACACTGCTGACCAAAAACTCTTAAATCGTCAAAAAAACATCTCGACGACCCCCCCAAATTTTGTGAAAATATTCTGTAGACTGATGAGACAAAAGTCAAACTTTCTGGAAGGATTGCATCCTGTTACATCTGGTGTAAAACACACCATTTCATTAAAAGAACATCATACCAACATGGTGGTAGTGTGATGACCTAGGGCTGCTTCCCTGCTTCAGGATCTGGAGGACTTGCCATAATTGCCATAACCATGAATTCTGCTCTCTACCAGGACACTGTCCGGACATCAGTTCATGCCCTGAAGCCAAAGCACCCTCAGGTTATGCAGCAGGACAAGGATCTGAAAGACGCCAGCTCTGAATGGCTCAAAAATAAATAAATGAATAAATAAATGAATAAATAAATAGAGTTTTGGAGCGGCCTATTCAAAGTCTGGACTTAAATTCGATTGAGAAACTTTGGCACGACCTTTAACAGGCCGCTCAGGCTGGAAAACCCTCCAGTGTAGCTGAATTAAAACAATTCTGCAAAGAAGATTAACCCAAAATTTGTCTACAGCGATCTGAATGACATCATTTTAAAACTGCATTTTATGTTTACTCAGGTTATCTTTGTCTAATATTAAAAACTGTTTGTTGATTTGAATATTTTAAGTGTGACAAATATGTAAAAAAGAAAGAAAGAAAAAACAACAGGAAGCAGCACTGTACATGTCTTATTTCAAACATAAAGAATAGGTTAAAATCATTGGCTGGGTAAGTCCGGGCAGATAAACAACAGAAGGGGGAGAAAGGACCAAAAAAAAACCTGTGAGTCATTTCTTCAAAATCATATTTATCATATTAGTGGAAAAGTTCTGAGTGGATAAAGTAGGAGGAGAGGAGATGGGTAGTTCATCGATCAGGTGGGTGGACATGTCCAAAGGTGAGATAGAGGGAGGGAAGGAAAAGGGAAGAGAAAGGCCAACATTAAAGGAGAAAGTGTGGGGAGGGGAGCTGTAGATGCTCGGTCTGAGCTAGCAGTTCTCCACTTCCATCTTATGAGTTAAAAGAATCAAAAATTTCTGCAAAAGGTTACAAATCTCAGCACTGTTTCCACACATTTCATTTCTGAAATAAAAAAAGCTAAAGTTGAGAAGAATTTGTCTTTTTTTTTTCTCTCTCTAGCTGCAGCTGAAGGGAAATCCAGCCTTTAAAAAGCAGACTGATTCAAACACTTGCATGTACACAGAGTGAGAACATTCGTGACTATTTTTTTTCCCACCAGAGTGGCGACTTTCCATGTCTCTACGAGCAGGGATGAGACTGGGAACACTGCAGGAGGAAGGTGGGCCCATACCCAGTATTCCTACCACATGCGAAGTGATGTGGTTCCTCGTTTTGGTCTTCACTGGGGTCTTTTGAATCACATTTAGTCTGCCCATTCATCACCCAGAACCAATTTACATGGGGAGAGCCTAACAGGGGCAAACTCCCCTCAATAACATAACTCACGGAATCATTTGAGCATGTAAATTCCTCCACCATGATAAGGTGGAGATTCCTAAAGGGATCAAAGGCCACAGTTCTTCCCTGGAGCATTCCCTCTGGCTAGTGGACGAGTGACTGCCCCAAGTGGAAAAGTTCAAGTACCTCAGAGTTGTTCGTGAGTGATCATGAGTGAGGACAGAGTGGAGCAGGAGACTGACAAATGGATCGGTATGGCATCTGTAGTAATGTGGACACTGTACTGCTCTGTTATAGTGGGAAACATAGGCTTTATCTGAAGGTATCTGACTAGGCTGCTGCCTGATCTCGTCTTAGGTGTTTGGGGCATGTCCTATCAGAAGGAGTTCCAAGTCCAGACCAGGACACTCATTGTGTGTCTGTGCTGGTGTCTTGAGGCAGTGGCCGGGAGGAAGTCTCAGCTACTGCCTTATCCAAAGGTGATCTAAAGGGGAGGGAAAGCTCAGACTGCTCCCCCACACCCTGGCTAGCACAGTGGTTAGTGCTGTCGCCTCACAGCATGTGGAGATTGGATGTTCTCCCTGTGCTTGCATGAATATTCTTCGGGTGCTTCAGAATCTTCCCACAGCCCAAAGAGGTCCATGTTTCATTAACTGGTGATTTTAAATTGGCAGTGGATGTGAATGCATGGTTAAATATGGTCTGAAGTGTTTAAAAAGCCCACACCTGTACAAGCAGTAGAAGATAGACGGAATGGAAATTCACAAACAGTTTCTGTCCTGTCCTACACCCAGAATCCCCAGCTGCATCAAAGATAGTTGTAGTCTTCTTACATGGTCGAAACAACATGCATAAAAATGTCAAATTAAAGGTTCACTGGAATTGTGACCACATCACAAAACAACAAGAAAGAAGAGACCTAACCACACACAAATATTCCACGGCGCCTTCTTCTATCAGCTATTCGTCGTCTCTGAGGATTGAACGGCAATTTTCCTCAGCGAAACATTGGACCAGGTAATTATGTAGGAGAGTCAAGCATTCAGTGCTGTCAGCAACGAATGCAGGAAAGTGTATTTCCCTCCAGAAAGTCCCTGCAGAAATATTCACCAACAACGATGACTTAACAAGAAGTTAATAGCTGCGAGAGCAGTGAGCATGCTGCACTTGACAAATTTCAATTATGTTATTTCATGTGCAGCAATGTTGTGGCGTATTATTTGTGAGTTTATGTGTGTGTAAAATATATATGGATGTGAATGCTCACCTGTGCACCAACAGACGCTGAATTACACCAGCTGAGCCGTGCCTCCAGGGCAAAAATAACTAATTCAGCCTTTTTAAAAAAAATGCATGACTATTTATCCAGAGTTTCCCTTTAACATATCATTCAGGGACTTAAATGAAAATTGATTTCTGTTAATGAGCTTGAAATGTTATTTTGTGCCATTTGAGGAAAACTACCTCACAGAAAATGGGAATATTTTTTTTTCTTTCAAAGCCTAAACTGGAAATGTCTGCAGTGCTGAAGTTTCACATTTAAAACATTTTGATTTGGGAGCTGTCACCAGTGATTCATTGGCTTTTAGACAGGTCTACTATGAGGAATCACATGCTTAACTGTGATGTAAATCTATTCAGATATTTTTTAAAGAATTGTATCATTTTTCACAAAAGTGTTAATTTCAGCCTTGTCTTTAAAGCATGACTATTTATCTAGAGTTTGATTATTTTTCCCTTTGCACATTGATGAGAATTTTAAATGAAAAATGATTACAAATAATCCCATTTTGTGCCTGTTAAATAAATTTACTCCCCATATAATAATTAGTGTTTATGTGATGTAATGTGGGTATTTATTGGTTAAATATATGACTTTCTGCAGTCAGTTTTGGATTGAGATTGGTGAGTATAGAGTCAGAGTCTGCATGTATCGTATATCTGCACCAATCAGATTTGACTCGGTTTGTCTTAGGTGTGAACGTGCAGACACATTCACACATGTAACCATGTCTAAGAACAGAGAAATGGAGACCTGTCCAGGTCATAATTTCAAATCCCCATTAAGTGACAGCTATAACAATTATGATCTTTCAGTATCGAAATGCCTGAAGGCAAGATGCTGAAGCTGCAGCTGCTCAGGTGAAGATGTAATACAGTCCTGGTTTAACAGCATAGAGCTGCTGAACAGGAGTTTTCCTCCAAAGTGAACTGATACTCAAAGAGAGTGTGTATATGCGCGTGTGTGTCCCTGAGTTGCCTTTATGTTTGTGTAAGTGGGTATTAACAAAATAATAATTTTTCATGGTTTATTTTAATTCTAAAGCCTCAGTGCAAATAAAAATTCCTGCATACAGTGTGTACTCTGGCAGGAGAGACATAACTCTTAATAAGCCTTTGATTCTGTATTCATTCAAATATTTTTGTCACTGGAATGGTGGCAGCTTTTAAATAATCTTCCTCTAAACCCATTTAGTTTTAAATACTGTGAGGTTCTTCCACAGTTCTTAAAAATCTCCCTTTTTTTTCTCTAGCATATTTAAGCAGAAATGTTCATGTTTTAACAACATATTGGGCCCTTTAGCTGCTGCATGTTTCACTGTTTTCACCAGCTGGTTATCAGGGCAGATCCAGGACATGCCAGCTGGCTTGGGAAAGCTTTGGAATACCCCAGAAGAGAGAGTTTATTGGGTGAGGGCAGTCTGAGCTCCTGTGCATAGACTGCTCTCCCAGCATCTGAGATGGATGGATGGATGGATAAACGGACAAACGGACAGACACATGGATGGATGGATAAATGGACGGATGGATGGATGGATAAATGACAGACCGACGAACGGATTGATGGATGGATGGATGGATAGATGGATAACCGGACGGATGGATAAATGACAGACGGATTGATGGATGGATAAATGGAAGGTTGGACAGACGGACAGATGGTTGGATGGATAAATGGATGGACGGACGGACGGATTGATGGATGGATGAATGGATGGATGGATGGATAGATGGATGGATAAATGGACAGACGGATGGATGAATGCATGGATAAATGACAGACAGATGGACGGACGGATTGATGGATGGATGGATAGATGGATGGATTGATGGATGGATAAATGGACAGACGGATGGATGGATGCATGGATAAATGACAGACAGATGGACGGACGGATTGATGGATGGATAGATGGATGGATTGATGGATGGATAAATGGACGGACAGACGCATGGATGGATTTTTTAAGTTTAAAATAAAGTCCAATGTAACCTCAGGATTCTTAAACTTCTTAACAATGTCACTGGCCTCATTTGTGATCCTTTACCTTTGTTAATACATCTGAATCTGAGTTTCTGTTTAGGTTCTCCTTTTATTCCTGTGTGTAAAATTTAGATGCACAGCACCAGTCAAAAGTTTGGACACACTTACCCAGTCAGAAGTGTGTCCAAACATTTGACTGGTACTGTATGTGTTTATTGTATTTTTCTGATTATTTCTTTTGACTTCTTTTTGATGTGAGTGTTAATTCTGTTTGTCTTGAGTCTCTTGCTGTTTTGCCTTGAAGTTTTCAATCATGAGATTTAGTTTTTGCTTTATTGTGTTTTGGTGTATTAGGTTTATTTTTATTATTATTTAGTGAAAGTAGCCAGTATCCAGAGTCGTACACAGTGAGGATGTAATGCTATTAACAAGATAGTTGACCTCTGTGGGAGTAGAGTTTAGGTAGCTGTTCTGCACTGTATTGGCAGGTGGTATTGAGAATGACGGTAGAAGAATTATATCCTTAAACTTGGGTACAGCACTTTCAGAAAGACTTCTACTGTAATGAAATTTATTCCCCACTGCTGCGTAATCCATTATTGTATATTTAAACGTTAATAAGAAATTATCAGACAGAAGAGGGTTTTCAAGAAAATATAGTTAAATGTTCAGTTTCTATGTCAGGAAAAGATCGAGAGTAGGATTAAAGTGGTGCATGGGCTCATTTACATTTTGAGAGAAGCCAATTGAGTTTAATAATAGATTACATGCAGTGTCGAGGCTGTTATTTTAAAATGTTAAAATCAGCCACTATAATAATTTTTATCTGAACTGAGCAGTTAAAAAGTCTGTGAAATCAGACAGAAATCAGGTGGACCATATAAAGAGTGAATGTATTTGGCAGTGCAGTGAAAATGGAAATTGAGCTTTCCTCTCCCTCTTCCATTGAAAACTGGACAGGCTGTTGGTGCCCTGTAGTGATAAGTGGTAACTGACCTGGCCAGTTTGTGCAGGTTGGAGAAGATTCCCTCTGGGACACTCTCTATGAGGTTATGGTCCAGGCTGAGGGTGTTGACACTGACTAGCAGAGCGATGGTGTCCCAGGGGATCTCCACCAGGTTGTTGTAGCTCAGATCCAAGTCTTCCAGAGTCTCAAGGAAGTCCTGTGAGGGGGACAGAGGCAGGATGCTATCAGTGACTTTAACTGCACAATGTGGTATAGTTGGGGAAAAAAACCCATTGCTTTTAAAATGCTGCATTATCTAAGTGCTAAAGTATAAAAAATGAAGGACAAGAAGGCAGAAATGGGGAAACCAAAATAAACTGGGGTGGGGAGCAGAAGAAAAATTTAAAAAGGGAAAATCAAAGAAGGAAAGCAGAAAGGTCCAACAGAAAAAAGAAAAAGTAAATGCACAAACTGACTTTTTCCAATAAAGGTGTGGGGTTAATATGCAAAGGAAAACAACTTTGGTATAAGAAAGAAAAGAAAGACAAAGAGAGAGAGCTCAATTACCCAGTCAATGCTGCACACTCCAAACCATGCTGTTTTCTCTAATTGCCTCTACATAATTCTCATAATCTGGACAAAGATGAAATACCACCATTCAGAACACATTGCATGAGCAACAACACAAAGAGAAAGAAAGACAGAGGAGAAGAGGAAGCTGGATTGAAGGAGAGCAATAACAGCATGTTGATCAGCCAAAGTGTTGTCACTGCTATAATTGCTTTCATAACTCACACAATCAGGACAGTGTTTGAGTGTCACAATGCCTTGATTCACGTTACAGTAATCTGTGCTTTATTGCTTTTCAACAAAGCAAATCTCATTTCTCACTGACAAAAGAAACTTTAAGAGCCGTGAAGACGAGTTCAAAGAATTGTCAGAGCAGAAAATGAGTCCTAACTTGCCTCAATTTTATGACTGACCTCTCAAGAAAATGACTGATTTTGTCCAAACTGCTGAAAATAACTGTTTACATCCAGTTCACTGGTGGATAAATAAGCGTTTGAGGTAAATGGCTTTCACAGTGGTCACAAAGCCAACAGACAATGATCTCAGCCATGTTCAACATGCTAACAAATAGATTACAAATAAAGATGATATTTGGCTTGCTTTTCCATTTAAGGAAACCTTCTACACTCATTTCTGAATACATATTTTTACACTGGGTCTCTGTTGGACTCTATTAGAGTGGCTTTGCCTTCCCCTCAGGTCATCCACTGTTGGCAACAAGCCATTTTAAGCCCACATGCCCTAGTGGAACAGAACCGGTCGGATACGTCGTTGACTCATGGAGCCTGTGGAGACCTGTGTGTCTTTCAGCGCTGTCGGTTGAGGACGTGGAAGACGTATACATATTCGGCTTTTTGGTAACGGGATCTCTTCTGTATGGGCTTGGAGGATACCTGATTTACCGGGAAATTAAGAGAATCTGGGCAGCAGTTTGGCACCTGGCGAGACTGCACAACCAGATGGATGGGCTGTGCAGAACCGTACAGACTCAGACTCTGTACCTGTTGGACCTGAGCCGCAAGCTGGATGCTCGTGGTCCAGCTGAGAACGTGCTCGCAGGTGAAAGGGTTTAGGTCTTGGAGATAAGTACGTGTCTGCAAAGCGAGGACGGTAACCGAGCAATTTGGACCATTGGATTTACTGAGAGTGTCCCAGTGAACTGAAGGCTGCCGAGAAAATAACAAGGCAGTCTGTTCCAAAACATCTGATTTGCTGAGGTGATTTTTTGGAACCTGGTGCTGTGCTCATAATGAGCATAGTACGAGATGAATTTTTTTGAACCTAACTATCCTATTGTTTGTTTTTCTTTCCTGCTTGACGTATAATGACAATAAATTCTTCTTGATTCTTGCCATTGAAAAAATCTATACTAGTGTATATTGACAGAAAACAGGTCAACTTTAATATATTATTGTATTATTATTTTTGTATTATTACATTATATTTTATTGATCTATTAGTTATGTATTGGAATCCCCTGCATGTAACACATTCAGAACCTGTAACACCAACCACGCCGACACAAACTGTCCATGCTTGCACACTTATACACCTGTCCACCAGGTATTCTGGTGGCTGAAAAAAAAAGGCAGCATTTGAAACTGAATATGTTTATGTACACTGCATGACAGTGACTGACTATGATCGGATATCTTCAAAAGAAATACAAATGGAAAATTTCATCAGGTATCAGTGTGATCATATTTTTATACACAGAAGTACAAAAAAATCTGTTTGTTTTTTCATGCCCATCTATTTTCAGTAATGTGGGAAATTACTTCTGTTAAATAAAGTGTATTAAACAATTTAATGGGATTTTTCTTTTACTGGAATTAGACTTGGGTTTGTAAAGTCAACATTTTATTTTAATCATGATTTAGTTAGAGACAGTGCAATTACTCTAAAGCAATAAAATCTTTAAAATTTTCAGTGAATATGAAAATGTGAGAGACATGAGTGAGGAACTCGAGGAGAGGGAGAGGGTTATGTGTGAAGTGAGATAAATCCTCTGATACAGTGAGTGAGAGAGGAGGAGCTCAGAGGGTCCTCTCCATTAGTGAGTTCAGAGTTCATGCCACTCTAGTTTATCTTCATGAAATTTCTCCAGAGGTCTGTGAGCCAGTCCTGAGGGAACATTTAGACTTTTAATGAGCAGAGAAAGGACAGCGTCATCAAGATGGGGGGACACAGTTTATTCTAGCACTGGGTTATTAAAAAGGTGTCCAGCTGAGCAGTGGAGTCAGGCAGGCAAGCAGGGTTGGCTGGTTCTGCTGCACTTTCGAAGTTAGAGCCAAAAATGCTGCATCATTATCACGCAACACTTGACCCTCAGCACCAAAACTGTTTTAAAGAGCATTAATGACTTTGCAATAACTTCTCTGCTCACAATCTTTGCAAATGGCGTTCTGAATGCTTGGTCGATGAATCACCATGAATGTCCAAGGCACTGATTAAAGTTTGGTAGATTAAATACTCTTTTTCTGCTCCTCTGGGTGAGCGCGCCAACAAAGTCAAATGTATTTTAAACACTTCTAAGAGTTTGTGAGTCCTTTAGTCGAGTGATTTTACTTCATTTTCATAGCAATTTCTAAATTACACTGTAAAATGGTTTTGCATATTGAAAAGCAGAGCTTAATTTGTAGCACCACCAAGAGCATTTAAACTTTAAAATTTTAAAGGTACTGATTGCCAAAGATTAACTGAACAGCTTTTGTCTGTACACATTTATTTATCAGTCTAGATCATGACCTAAAAGTTCTCTTAAAGGACACTAGTGTGTAATAGATTTTTGGGTGAACCATCTGCTTTTTTTGGTATGACTATAAGGAGCCTTTAGGAGCACAGGTACCTGTGTGTCTACTGATGGCTCTATGATGGGTCGCAAGAACAGCCTAGCTGTGTGTAGATCATGCATGCACATAATGTCATCATGGAGAGTAGGCATGTTCCTAAGGGAAAAAAATTAGACTACCGACTAGTCTAAAACTAAGAAACACTCAGATATCAAGTTCAATTTTAAGCCTGTTTAATGGATAATGTCAAAAACTGTCTAAAGAAAGGCATCTGAAACCATTAATCACATTCTTCTATAATGAATCGCACTTTAAATGCTGCTTAACTGTGCGGCACCGCGCATCAATTAAAATCTTAATAAGTAGGCTAACTGGCTAGTACGTCTGGTACCAACTAGTGACAATAGTGACTATTAGTCGTTTAGTCGACTAGTCGCGCACAGCCCTAATGGAGAGTCCATTAAACTGTGAGATTAGAACTGTAGGACTGAATGAACATGAGCTCTATTTCTCCTTGATGTCAAGTTATATTCAATAATAAATGTTTCTATATTTGATGGTATTCATCTGCATCTCCTGAACAGTTATTTCTGCATCAGGGCAAAACTGGTCTCATCATAAACTCCATGTCAGCTTGAAACCAAACTTCTTCTATCTAACTCTATCAAGCCACCAGCCTCCTCCTGACAAAAAGAATGATTTTTCCTCGCCACACACCAACGTTGCTGAAGTGCTACTGCTTTGGTCAGCTCATTTGTTTTTGTCATTGTCTTTCTTTAGTGTTTTAGGGGGTTGTTTCAATATACTTGTGAAATTTTCATCACCTCTTTGATTTTATCATTGTACTTGTCACATTGTCACAGTTTCGTCACGCACTTGTGCTCGATGACAATAAAGGTTTCGGATTCTGATTCTACTTAAGTCATTTTGTACCTGAAAGGCTCCCTCTGATATACTGTGCAGCTGGTTGTTGGCTAGGATGAGGTGCCTCAGGTTCACCAGGCCCTGGAAATGGGAGTCATCCAGCACGGTGAGGCGGTTGGCATCCAGGTGGAGGGCGTGGAGGTCCTGGAGATCGGCGAAGGTGTACGGCCTGATCTGGCTGATGGTGTTTCGACTCAGTGTCAGGTGGATCTGGACACGCAGGGAAACACAAGGTCTACATTAAAGGATACATTTCTTTTAAAATACTGGGGCAATGTTTGTTGACAATGAACTTACTTTCTTTCCTTTTAAAGCACAAAAAAGATTAACAGTAATTTAATAAGGGTTGCATATTGTCACTCTTTCTCTTGTTCCATGCAGGGAGGTAAAGGGTTAACCTTTGAGTCACCACTTAGACATAATGTTTAGCTTGAGCAGGCTGGACTCTCAGATCTGAGGAGATTAAACTAGCATTTAACCTGCCACCCTGCTTCATGAATTATACTAGTAATTAATATGATCGTATAGTGGGTCAATGAATGAGTCTGGCATCCATTTATACATAAAACCATCATTACAAGCTCATTGCTGAGGTCAGGTGTTGCATTCTGCTAAATACCTTTGCTGTACACAAAATATGACTGCGAAGATGTAAAAATATATTCTATTAGCACTCAAGAAAGGGTCAATCAACTCCCACATGTTTGTAAATCTGCTGTGGAAATGAGCCCTGATCACAGGGGACATCTGTGGCGTTCTGTCACGCTTATCACCAAACGATTAAAGCCTCATTTCCCATGTCTCCTTGTGTGTGAGCAAACATCAGCCGTGCTGTTGTGGCTCACACTAGAGAGAAAAGTTATTTTTCACACACTAAGGAAGTCTCCAGCTGTGACAAGTGTGTCTATTTGGTTGGTAAATATCACGATGTTGGTGTTTTTCTTCTCGTGCTGCATGCAGTGAAGCCTCGTCGCCTCCATTACTATGATTACGGTGGGATTAATTAGTGAAATCCATTAAGATATCAGAACTGTCACCTCAGTCAACATGTTGTGCTGTAAGGGGCAGATGTTCCTAATGTTTTCGGAGTTCTCTGTGGAATAAACATGAGATGTTGCGTCGTTTCTTTTTTCCCCTCACTTACACATTCAGGTTTTTCTTCCGACAACACCAAAGATTTTTCTTTATTCTGACTCATGAATACTTGAACCCTTCCCCCCCTCAGATACTACAACACCATTAACCTATGATGCACAGTTTATTCCAGAATTTATTTTGAACTCAAGTGAGGCAATTACTTCTTCTGGTATACTCTCTCTGCTCAGGTACTTGTAGTTGAAATATATTTGCCCTTAGTTTCCTAGATCACTTTTTGTTTATCTTCTGCCTTCATCCCTGGATTATTAATTACTACAAGTGGAGATCACAGCCCAGTAATCACAGCCAGGAAAAAGTCTCTCTATTTAAAATCTTTAAAAAAAGACTTGTGACTTACACAGGCAGTGTAGAAATAGAGCCGTTAGGAGCAATGCTTGCATTTCTGCTATAGGAGGGCCACTGCTGTGGATGCTTTATGATGAGCAAAGACTTTGGCAAAAAGCTTGTAAACCATTTTACAAGGATGCACACATCGCAACTAAAAGTGTCAGTGTAATACTATTTAACAGTGTGACAAAGCCCTGTGCTAGATGCAGTGCTTTAAATTGACCCATCCAAGAAGGCAATTTTTCTTTTTTAAGTTCCATAGTGTTATTTCTGTGCATTAGAAAATTTGCTTTTGACATCAAGTGAGAATTAAAGTCTGTCCTCTTGTGCCTGCTGGGGCTGACTGGTTTCATTTAAAACAGCAGAGCTCTTAGTGGCAAAGACTTACTTTTTTGGGTCGGTTGGCATCAGGTTGAAAATAATTGACAAATTAACGCTCTTGTTGAGAAGCATTTGCTGTGGGTTCACACAATATCAATAAGGCTATCTTCATTTCTGCTGCTGCAAAGTTATGTGAGAAACAAGGATGACTGTAAAGACTTTAATGATATGCTAACACGAAAACATGTTTATTTCTGATGTAGAGTCGGGCATGTTAACATGGGGTCTATGGGCTGGCTTTTGGAGCCAGCCTTAAGAGGCCATTAGAAGAACTGCAGTTTTTGGCATTGCCACATGGCTTCACTTTTCAGGCCTTGAAAAGACTGCTGCTCTTTCTCTACTGCATTCTGCCTTCATTTATAGCCACCTTGGTTTGTCTACTCTCCTATGATCTCAGTTTCAGCACACACACTCAGAGAGGAGCACATGAAATAAACTGAGAAGGCTATAAAGGGACTTAACAACAAACCATTAATCACTCCTTACTGTATCCTGTATATAACCACTCCTCCAAAAAAAAGGAGGGCTGCAATATCAAATGGGAATAGCTCCTCTGTTACTGCATTTCAGGAACTCATTAGCAAAAAAATAAACTCCTAAAATGAGATATTTGAAGGCAGCAGACAAGGCCATCTGACCACAGTGAGTTAAACCTTAGCAGCTTTAAATATCCCTTCTGCCAGGCTTCAGTGTTCTCTGTAAAACCCTGGAACATGTTCAATGATCAGCTTTTTATTGTAATGCCATGCTCAATTGTGGCTTGAAACCAGAATTGGGTGAGAGAAACCTTCCTCCAGATGATCAAAGCCCCCCTTCTTTTTAGCTCATTTCCTTGTAGCTTCAAAATGTTGCTTTTAACTTAGGGATGACTGCTGCTGTGCATTTTCAGCAATCCAGTCAAGCAGGACCTACTTTCCCCAATAAACTCCCAAGCATACTATTATTATCAGAAACCTTTAGCACCTTGTATTGATGAATCTGAACTGTTACTGCAATAAAGTTGTAAGAATTAAGCGCCCTGATTCATCCATGATGGACTAACATGTCTTTTGACTCAGTGTACACTAAGAATTAGAAATAGCTAATGTGATTCATGTAAACAAAAGTCTATTTGAGGAGCTTTGTAGGCAGCATGGATGAGCAAAGGTAATCAATATGAAGGGCATCAGTAGCATAAGTGCTTCTAATAACTTAGTTTCCCCTTTGCTGTGCTTTAAAAAACTTGCACGACTAAAACAACATAAAAACAAAAGAGATTTCTGGCAACTACCAGGAATCAGTCCAACTAAACAACAGCCCGGGGTGAACCTGCTTGACAGCAAGTGGCTATTGTACAAATCAAAGTAAACACGAATATGAAGGTGTTTAGAAAACTGAGAACTGACCAGGCTGGTCATGTTGGCGAAGTCACGGTGCCTCAGTGTCGTGATGAAATTGTCCATTAGCCTGAGCTCGGCCGTCTGGCGGTCAATGTTAGGTGGGACGAAGAGGAGACCCGTCTTGGCACAGAGCACTGTGTAGGATGGCAGCAGATTCTGGCACGTGCACCGCTTCGGACACAGCATGGAGGAGGAGCAGGAGGGGAGGGAGGACAGGAGGACGATGAGGAGAGGGCAGACCAGCAAGGAGATGACATCCATGGCTACTCTCCTGCTGCAACAGAGAAATTAAGGACACATCAGTCCGTGCAGTAACAGATACTCAAGCATCAAGCTGCACTTTAAAAATACCAAGCAGGGAACCATAATGATGTCCAGAGTTCATGCAGAGCATCAAATTTAAAAAACTGCATTTGACCCAGGAAGCACTGTCGCCTCCTGGTTTGAATCTACCATCTGCCTGAGGCCTTTCTGTGTGGAGTTTGCATGTTCTCCCCGTGTCTGCGTGGGTTTTTTCCGTGTACTCCGGTTTCCTCCCACAGTCCAAAGACATGCAGTTGCTGGGGTTAGGTTAATTGGTGATATAAGTTGCTCATACTGTAGGTGTGAGAGTGAATGGTTGTCTGTCTCTCTGTGTTAGCTCTACAACAGACTGGTGGCCTATCCAGGGTGTACCCTGCTTCTCACCCTATGGCAGCTGGGATAGGGAGCCCAGTAATCTAAATGATTATCCATCACTGCAGAAAACCTGCTGTGTAACGGGACTTTTTTCTTTCTAATAAACTTTTTTTTTGCAGTTCACAATAACACAGCAATATTTCTTTTATGCATCTTTTTCCACAAGATGTTTCCAGAAAAGAAAAGTTTCATAATAAAGGAGAGGGGATACAAGAGATGGAACCAGGAGGGGAAGCAGACACACTGAGGTAAATGAAAGAATTTAAGATGGTGTTATTGCAGCGCCACTTTTTTTTCTCCTGCTGAGTAAGTTGTCCTGGGAAAGTGAAAGTAAACAGTATACATACGACCAATTAACCTTAGTGCACTTTCATGATTGCAAACTAAAGAGATCATTAAAGAACCCAAATTATGCTCCGTGCAGTTGTCTGTTTTAGTTCATAAATTTCAGAGATGTTTTTGTGCATAAAAATGAGACCAAACCAAGTTTCCCAGCCATGACAATAAAGGAATACATTTACATTCATATTGATTTCTCTGTATTCAGTTTGTAAGTTCAGATCAGCAGGGCCCTGAATAAATTCATATGAAGGGAAAAGGGAAACACACAAAAGGAGGAATGGCATATGCAAAGGAAAATCATGACAACACACACACTCATTCATGCATGTGTGTGGACTCCCACATGTGCACACACTCTGAAAAGTTCTTCTGAGTTAGATGCCGAGTGACTGGAGGAAGGTCGATTGCAAATAACAGCGGAAAGAGACGCAGTCTTTTATTTACGGTGCTGAAATATTCAAACTGTGCCTCAGCCTGCAGCACAGAATACAGAAGAGGAAGCGTCTATGTCCTCATAACATGGTAGAGTGCAGGATATGGAGCTAAATGTGAGCATCTAATGAGAGAGATGTAATGGAATGAGATAAATTCAATGGAAATGATGAAGAGAATTCAAAACCCAACTAAGACTACACTCAAATGTCAATGGGTAATTCAGGATGCTGCACATGATGGGAATGTGAGCATTCAAACAATAATGAGTGGCAACTGGAATTCACAAATTTGTCACATGAATGAGAATCTCGCAGAAGTTCGGCCAAGCTCAAGGTAAATGGATAAAGTTTTACGCGTGATATCTGTGACTCATCACAAAAGGTTTTCATTTATCATGCTTCATTTTGTTGTTTTTTTTCTTAAACCAGGAGGCCCCACTGATATCAACATTTATTTAAAAAGACAGACTTAGTGAAGGCAGCATCCATACTAACTCATTAATATATATAAATGTCACAAATACAATAAAAAGTGTAACATATACAACACAATATACAAAACAAAAACAGATAAGCATGTGTCTCTGTAAAGTCACAGTGTGTAAAATTTTCACTGCAGTAGATCACAGTGAGTTCTGTTTTCTCATCACTCCCAATTCAAGTGCCTACTCCTAGCTATGGTGGCTGCTATAGGACAAACATGTTTCAGTCAGCCACGAGATCAAAAACGTTCAATTTAGACGGTACCTCAAAGTTTTAAGCCCAATTTTAAAAATAGAGAGGGTGTCTGTCTCCTGAATCCAAACTGGGAGCTGGCTCCGCAGAAGGGGGGCCTGAAAGCTGAAGGCTCTGCCTCCCACTCTACTCTTAAGTATCCTAGGAACCACAAGTAAGCCAGCAGTCTGAGAGCGAAGTGCTCTATTGGGGTGATAGGGTACTATAAGGTCATTAAGATAAGACGATTATTCAAGACCTTAAATGTGAGAAGAAGAATTTAAAAGTCAATTCTGGATTTAACAGGGAGCCAATGAAGAGAAGCCAACATGGGAGTCCAAGATCTAGTCCCTGTCAGTACTCTAGCTGCAGCATTTTGGATCAGCTGAAGGCTTTTCAGGGAGCTTTTAGGACAACCTGATAATAATGAATTACTATTAGACACATTGATGGGTTTGAGGAAGTAACTATTGAAGTTCACTTGGAAACCAATAACCAGAGTTTGTTTCTCGGTGGGTGTGATCGGAGAATGATCGGAAACGTGAATGTGGTCACCCAGCCAGACTGATTTCCTGGCTGCTCGGGATCTGCTGGAGGACTGCTAATGGTGTCTAAGCTACCTTGGTCTGGAAAATCCTAGCTACAGGATACAAGAGCACACCACTAAGTCATGAATGAATAATGGCTGGTCTCTAGCCACATACATAAAACGGGATTAGTCGGGAGGGAGATGACCTTCCCGGCCACTCTATTCAAACATGGTGGGGGAACATGGTGGCTTCCACAAACCAGTGACTGTACCTTTAAGCTACACGGACACTCTCACCCATTCAAATCAATGGCTGAGTGTGTCCAGACTTTTGACTGGATAATTTCCACAGGTGAGAGAAAGAAGCTTGCATGTTACCAAGTATCACTTTCAACTTCAAATATCGCCGTGTTTCCTGCGAGTGGTCAATGACGATCAACTATCAGATTATAATAAATGGAATGTTGAGTAAGTGACTGTGTTGATGCACAGAGGTGCATGGGAGACTGGCTCAAACATGTACAACGACAGTGTTGTCAGAACAGAAATGTATTTTTGCTTGAATGTCCTCAACCTCTGTTCTTCTTCTTTTTATTTTTAACAGAAAACAAACAAAAATGATCCTAAAACAAAGTAACTCTAAAGTCTCCGAGCATCTCTGTAACAGATAAAACCACAATAAGAAAATATTTTCTTGCAAAACTTATCGGCTTCCTTAAACCTGAACAAACTGATAAGAGGATGCATATTGAACATAATAGGATTATATTTTGTTCAATACACAAAACAGAATCTTTTTTTTGCATATCTAACATAATATATGCAAAATAAAATCTCACTCTTCTATACAGTTGTGCTTTGATTTTTTATTTCTTTTTTTGTATGCCCCTTTTTGTTTTGTTGTTTTGGTTTCAGGGTGCTTATTGATAGCCTCTTTGCTACATAGATTTTTAGAATGGTTCTTGATCGTTGGCTGAGAACAGTCCATCTCTACAGGCTTACGGTAGCTTAAAGACCAGTAAAGTTTTTTATTCTTCTTCTTCATGACAGCACCAGACATTCAACAGCCGATCTCCATCTCAACCATAGCCGTTAGCACTTCTTTTCTTAAATTTGTTTTTGGCCTTTATTTGACAGTGGCAGGAAAGCAGGAGGAGAGGAGGAGGAGATATTAGAGATATTATCTCTAATATGCTGGTGGCTTTGGCAGCAGTGAGGATGGGCTCATACAGTTCTGTGAAAAAGTATTTGCCCCCTTCCTGATTTCTTCTACTTTTCATTATTATTATTATTATTATTATTTTTTTTTGCACATTTGTCACATGTTTCAGAACAAAAGCTACTTTAGGATGCTCCCTTATCACAAGGACTCGCCACAGTGAGTTTTGATTGGCAGAGATCTATGTGAGATGCCCTTCCTAATACAGCTCATTGTGTCCCATTAGCATCTGCCATAAAACTAACACAGCATTTCATAAAAACAACATCATAGCAACAGTCAAACATGGTGAGGGTCTGGGGCTCCTTTGCTGCTTCAGGACTTGGATGACTTTCCATAATTGATGGAAGCATGAATTCTGCTCTCTACCAGAAACCCCAAAGGAGAATTTCCAACCATCAGTTTGTGTAATATTAAAATTTGCTTGATGATCTGAAACATGTAAGTGTAATGCAAAGAACTGAGGAATCAGGAAGGGGACAAATACTGTTCCACAGCACTGTATATGTGTCACACATTAAAACTAGTTAGGCAGAGGTGACCAATTATCTCTACTGCTCCAATTTGTTTACACCTCATTAATGTATACTGATTCATACCAGTACTTTTGCAGGTTTTTTTTTTTTTTTAGGTGCAGTTAGATGCAGGGTCTCAGAAGAGCACTGCTGCTCTGAGAACAGATTTAATTTGTTTAGTCAGGCCAGCTTAACGTGAGAAAAATGCAAAACAGTTCTTTTTCAGACTACAAGCACTTCTCAATCTCTGTTGCTCTCTCTCCTCTTTTCATCACTTGCTTCTTGACTGAAAGTGTTTCTCATTTCAATTGCATTGCCCCTTTTTTCCATCCCTCTACTTATCTTTCTGCCCGCATCATCCCATCATCCCTCTCTCAAGTTCTTTTCAGCTGTTTCCTGTCACCTCTCACTTCTGACACTGCAGACATCCCTTCATTCCTCTTTCCTCCCATCCTATCATCATTCTCTTCCTCCATCTGACTCACTGCCTCTATCCATCCTTCTGTCTCTCCATTTTCATCCTAGAAGAGCATTTTTTCATCCATCTCTCCAAATAACTTACGTGTCCGTCCTTTCCCCCTGTGTGCATCTCTCTCAAATGTCTTTGATGATCTCCTTCTGCAGCCATCTATCCTTACCTCTCTGTTTTTCACACTGTCATCCTCCAGTCATCTTTCGCTCCCTTCATCATGTTTGCTTCATGTTTCTCCTCATATTTAAAAATAGAACGTTAAAATAATACGTGTTAAATGTGTGGAAATTGCTGGTTGTAAAATTAAAGGCATGCATTGAACGATGTGCTGATGTTACATATAAGAGGAGAATGAAATATTCAATTTGAAGCTCACATGTTCATTCATATGTTGGTTGAGATTTGCGGTTTGCGGCCCAGCCCCGAGCAACAGTGACTTTCAAACAAACAGCACTAACGAGAGCAGCAGCATTTTCCTCTAATGTGTTTTGTCTGACGGGACCATACCAGTGTATTTTCTATGACCACAGCTTGGCAAGAATTTTTACATGTGTTTGTAGCATGCTAGTGATTTGCGAGGCTAAATCAAGTGGCAAACTCTGTGCCTGAAAAATGTGGAAATGCCCCCCAAAAAACTGCAGTTCTTGGTTTGGCCACTTGAGGCAGGCCCCATTTTTTTAAATAGAAAATGTGTGAGCCAAATACATACAGGAGTTTCAGCCATTTCAAACCACAAGGTACAAGGATAAATTCCATCTGAACACTAATTTTAACATTTGCATGGAACAATGAACATGTGAAGCAATTCATTTACAGATTTTCACTGGAAAACTCAAGAAAATCAGTGATGAAATCTGAGGGAGGTGTGAATATCTATGAAAATTTTGTGCCCATCGATCCATAAATTTTTTTTTCAGTCTGATGTTCCTGGCATTATTAGTTTTGCTCCAATATCAACTCTGTAAATGTCATAACTTTGCAATGTGTTTTAACTGTTTAATAATTATGGTAAAATATGGTAGTGGGAGAAACTTTCCCTCCGGGGCACTCTAAGGGGAGAAAGGGGAAAAAATAGTGAGACAGCTAACTGAATTCACACAGGACACAAAGCCCAGTCTCCTTACTGAAAGTCTCGTTTGTAGTAGTCATCCACAGAAAACTGCTCCCTACATATACTTAGTTGCTCTAAATACTACATGACCTGACCTCCTAAAGCCTTTGTGGCAGTGTTTTGGGGTCCCAGATCAAAAAGTTCTTGCATTGCAACAATGTTATCATGTGATATGAGAACCAGGAATCATTCCAAACACAACTGAAGAAATGCATGAATGTAGCTGGACATGCTGGCTTTAGAGTATATTTTTAATTAATATGGCCCTGAAGTCAATAAACCAAGGACATATAAGATATAACTCATTAGCACTGTTTCTCTCCCTCACTGCCACATAAATTTACTCATATATAGTATGAAGCACCTAAAGAATCACAAAAATGAGCAGAAATAATATCACACCTACAGAGAGTCGAGGCGCCAACTAATTATTTTGGCTGACTCGTCGGCTTATGGCGTGAGATAAGCAACATAATGGAGGAGCTGGCAGAGAGAAGGAAGCGCAGTTCAATGAACAAGGAAGTGAAGCAGGCGGGGTACAGAATCAGGATCACATAGGGTGTGGATAAATGGGTCAAAAAAGGAAATGGAGAAAAGTCAATGAGTGCGTGGGGGTTTGAGGAGCTGACGAGAGGAGAAGTTGCTTTTCCCAACCAGCTGGTGGGGATGTTGGGCTACAGCTTCAAAAAATATGCACACACATGCACCTGCAACTGCACACACACACAAACGTGCAGACTCTGGGTTGGGAGAAAGCGAGGCCACTGTGCTAAGACGATCTGTATACCGCAGGAACACAATGAAGGTGAAAGCTGTGAGAATCACACACTCAGGATAGAAAGTGGTATGACGACTGAAGCAGGAAGGGATACTTCACATTTGTTTCAGTAAGCCTGACTCCTGTCTTTATCTTACGCTCTTTGATTAAAAGGCCATCCTATGAGTCCATGCATTATGTGCATGGGGGTGTTCACCATGACCACTCACACCATGACCAACAGGAATGCATCCGGCAGCCAATCGGAAGGCTCAGCAGTCAATCCTGGCTCAGTAATTCAGAGTTCAGTGTGACGGTCTACCTACTTTGAGACAGCCGGACTAAGTTTACTTTGGCAGCATTGCTTCTGTCTGAACTAATCAGGTCGTGACTAGTGAGCTATGCGTTTTACTTTGTTGTTGTTGTTCCTGGTATAAGACCAACTACATTGTTACAGTTAAGAGTGTGATAGCAACATTCCAGCTAATAAGTTGATTGTTATTGTAGAGAGCCAATATTTATCATAAAGTGTCACAGCTTATAATAATATATAGCTCTTACTGCTGAGAATACCTGAGGGTTAAAATGCGTTAGAGCAGATTGGGTCTGTGTTTATATCGTACTGTAGCATCTGCTGTCTATCCTCACGGTTTGGGTTATATTTTGTGTTGCTTGTATTTACCTTCCCTTATAATTAATTAATTATAGTTACTGTGAGGTCGGATGTCCTGCTCTGCTGCGCACACAGCCAACCCCCCACCTCCTGTTCAAACCCTTCGTTTTAGGAGGCGCAACCAAGCAGAAAAAAATGACTTGAAGGAAGGGGATTGAGGCTAAAATAGCTCAAAGTGCCTTGGATTATAAGTCACCTTTTAACCATACATATCGAACTAGTCTATAAATCTCAAGCACATTATATCCAAGGCCAATTTATAATCACCAATTAGCCTAACATGCATGCCTTTGGACTGTGGGAGGATGCTGAAGTACCCAGAGGAAACACACACAGGCACAACATGCCAACCAAGAGATTTGAACCGGCAACCTTCTTGTTGGGATGTGACCACGTGACAACCACTACACAACCAGCAAACTGTGAATCATGTGAAGGATAATTTGCATATTTTTGTTGTTCTATTTTGTGATTGTATTTTAACCAAATGCTATAAAGCCCATAGAGTTGTCTCATTAGTAAAAGCAGTCAGCTTTGAGCCCTATATTTAATATTTGTCCTAAACAGCATTGCGCTGCTGGACTCTAATGGAGTTTCATGGCTGTAAAATACAGTTAAAATTTTATTTCATTCAGAAGGAAAAAGAACAGCAGTCTCAACATTTAAATATTAGCCAGTTAGACATGTATAGATTTCTTCAAAACCTAATGCATATACTTCCCAACAACTATTCAGAATCAATAAATAAATGTTAACAGATAACTCTGGCTATACATGCGTGACTGTACTGTTGATGCTGTCCAACTACATCATATGCAAATCTTATTTGGGCCAAATATAAATCGTAAAATAGTGAAGAATTCCTGTTCTAATGGGCTGCAATATTGAACTTTAGTTACTTTCCTTTACTTTTCCGGCAACTCTGAATATTTATTGGAGTAGTGATTGCACTGTGTTCAGTAAAGAAATGAAATGTAGCCATGTTTGTGTGTCACTGTTTTAACCCAAAGGATCAACAAAGTGTTTCTTGCAGCTGTATAAGCAAAAGAATTTATCATAAATATTTGGATGGAAATAACAAAAGTAGCTTTGAGAGTGCCTCGAAATGACTGTTGTTGAGAATTAGCACAATATGAATGAAACTGAACTAGGGCTGCAACG
>JAMQGT020007176.1:0-11361 GCA_024447675.2 Pterophyllum scalare
AATAATAAGGAAAGAGGAGGTTATCAGGCTCTGAGCCTGGTTCATTCAGCCTGCCAGACTGCAAGTCATCACATATGCAGACTTTACTCCAGCGTCAGGGCTTTCGCTCCCTCTCTTTCTGTTAATAGACTCTATTAGGACTTGGCTTGTAGGGGAAATAGGACCGAAATCAGAGGTTAGTGACCCTCCTTTATGTGCCTTGGCTTGAGAGGACCGCAACAGCAGTCACCACCACTGTGCCATAATCGCCATCATCACCAGCCCCATCATCATCATTGATGGCGTCTGCCTCACTTACACTGTCATTCCCTCTTCAGTCCTCAATGTCACTGTTGTCGTCAAAAGTGCCTCTGTGCTATTCTTACTCTGCCATGCTAATGCATCCTAATATTAATCCTCCTCCTTGGGTTACTCCCTTAAATAATGCATATTTCCTTAAACGAACCCCCCATAGTAAATTAGATTCTGCACTTAATTACCATGTTGCAATTAGCAAAAGAAATGAGAGCAGATCTAAGAACATTGCCCACAACAAAATGTACCAGATTAGATTTTGTGGGTTTTTTTTTTCCTTTTTCTGTTTTGTTTTGTATTTAAGCCCCAGAAATATCAAGTGCTGCAGCTCTTTTCCCCCCTTTTACCACAGATTAATTTCCGTCTAAAGCTATCAGTTCTTTTGAAAATTGAGATGCGATCCTCAGAGAGAGCCCGACTCACCCTGAAAGAAGCAACGGTCTCTCAAGAAATCTGACAGAGACGCAGTGGAGCAGCTAGCTGGAGGTTGCTGGAAAACCGCCGCCTGCTGATGTAACTAAGTGTGACCTTGTGGCAGAACTGAGGGTGAACCAGCGTACACGTCTGAGTCTTATGCAAAGTAGCATGCGTGACTTCATTAGTACAAGTTTTCAGCAGGAGGATTAGTGTCTGACTAATAAAAACTATTTACAGAAGTCAATGGTATGATTAACCCTAACTGATTTTAATTGTATTTTGCTTCTTTAAGTGAATTTATATCAGTATTATGAATAGTAAACACTAACTGCAGATAGGTGTGCAGATTTACCTGCCAGTGGGCATAAATTAGCTGTAGATCCCATTTCAGCCTGCTGTTGTGTATTGGATCATAATCTTCAGCCAAGTCATCTGGAACAGCTTGATTATATGTATATATATATATATATATATATATATATATATATATATATATATATATATATATATATATATATATATATATGGGACAAAACTGAAATTTGGTTAAGAAGGCTGTGAGCTTCTCACTCCCCTTTACCTCCCTGAACCACTACAGCAGGGGGTGGAGAGTGACAATGATAGCCTCCCACCCAAGAGGAGACGGATACAATAGGCTGCAGATGGGTGCCAGGGCAGAAATGAGGGCTTGTGAAAAGCCATAAGAAGAACCACAATGCATCTGACAATAATTAAGGAGACGT
Organism: Pterophyllum scalare; assembly: GCA_024447675.2. Taxonomy (NCBI): domain Eukaryota; kingdom Metazoa; phylum Chordata; class Actinopteri; order Cichliformes; family Cichlidae; genus Pterophyllum; species Pterophyllum scalare. The sequence continues at coordinate 1,455 of JAMQGT020007176.1, forward strand.
CAGGTATAACAGATTAAATGAGATGTGTGACATTAGCAAACTGTTAAGGAACGCAGGGTGGTGTAAATCTCAAAAAGACTGCAATGTGTGAAAACTACGGAGAACCCCAGAATGGAGAGAGAGCATGTCACATGATGAAAGTGAGTCATTTTATTGTCTTGTTTTCTTTTCATTTTTGGACTTAATAGATTCTCATTTTCAGTTTGATGCCAGCAACATAATTGCAAAAAAAAAAAAAAGAAAGTGCTGCAAAAGAAACAATAAAAAGTGGAAAAGCTATGTAATGCTATAAAGAGACACCTGGTGGAAGAACCCACAACTAATTAGGTTAATTGTCAACAGACAGTAACACAATTGGGTATAAACAAAAAAGGGTATCCCGGAGACACCGAGCCTTTGAGAAGTTATGATGGACTGAGGATAAGTTATCTGAGCATTCAAAATATTAATCGAGTGATTATTTATGTATTTATTTTAAAAAATCACGTCTGACTTCTTTTTCCTCGGGCTAAAGAGGAGAAAGAACATCCTGCTTGTTACCAGCATATAGTTCAAAACCCAGCATCCATGCTGGCATGGGGGTGCATTAGTGCACATGACATGGGTAATTTGCACATCCTTGAAGGCACCATGATTTCTGAAGGATGCAGATATTATTATATATGCTGGTGCCACATATGCTGCCACCCATACAAGTGGCCTTTCCTGAGAGCAGTGCCAAACCACATTCTACACAAATTACAAAAGCATGGCTCTGAAGTAAAAAAAAAAAAAAAAATGCATTAAACTCTCAGCCTGCTATCCAGACCTATCACCCACTGAAACAACTGTCACATTAAATATGGCAAATAATAAAAAAGAGGCCCCAAACTGTTGAGCAACGGAAGTCCTGTCAACCCGTAATTTAGGGACGAGAAAAAAGTTTGCCCTGGTGTTTCTGCATTACACTACAAGCTGCACCCATCACAGAGTGGGGGTGTGTAGGGACCAGACTGGAATTAAGCCCAGGCGTGTGTTTGCTAACTGTAGTATGCGAGCACAAAGCTGTGATTGGTGGGGCAGTTTCCAGGTTGGTGATTGGCTCCTGGCTGACAGTCCACTACAAATTAAATGGCAGCTGTCACTAGCAGAGAATTCACTCCTCTTCTTCTCTTCCAACCAGCCACACCTGAAGCCAGTGTGTCTGCAGCTTTTGTTTTTTGTTTGCTAAGTTGTTGTATTATGGATAGGTTTTTCCCGGCTATGTTTCCTGTGATAGATCTGCTGTGTATGCTGGCCTTTGCTCACTGCAAATCTAACCTCAGCACCTGTAAATCCCATAGACAAGTTGTCAGATAAACACAACAAATATAATTTTAAACAAGTTGTTGTTGTGGTTGCCTCGGCTTGGGGGAAAAATAAGAGTCACTTTCCTGTTGTGTGTCAGCTGCCTCTAGACGGACACGTCACATGACCATATCCTTCACCTTCTTGGCTTTTATGTGTTACCAATTCAGCCACTGGCTACAGGTGATGAATGTCTGACACGATTTGCCCTCTGGGCCTACCGTAGCTGAGTGTGCTCACTCCTGTGACTCTTCAGTACTACAAACCCATACAAAGCCCTGTAATTGACTTGACCTGACTTGACTCCAGCTCTTATAGATGCTTGATGCCTTCAGCGCTTCCCATACCTACCCAAGTGTGGCCAAAATTTCAACAGATATTGAAGAGCCCACTTGGTGGCTTTAGGGCTTGCCAGGTTTTTTTTCTTTTTCCATGTACAGTCTGTTACCCTGCAGATGCTATTCCTGATGTCCGTGGACCTCGGCAGAACCTCCTGCTTCAAATAAGACAACTGTAGCTGTCACTATCACCTTTACGTTGATTTAAAAAAGTGATTTAACCTAATGCTAACGCCTGATACCGGTGTCAGGTTCAGAAGACAAAACATTTGACGCAATACAAAAAGCTGGGCTGTTTGTAGATGTCTGTGGATCAGGAAGTAGAACAGGTTGTCTGTTCGATCTTCAGCTACTGCAGTCTGCAAGTCAAAGCATCCTTGGGCGAGATACTAAGTTGCTCCTGATGCATCCATCCAAGTGCTTGCATAAATGTGTGTGAGACTGGGTGAATGAGGCTTGTGGTAAAAAGCTCTATCTAACTACCATTCCAATTGCTGCCTGGTCAAATAAGGTTTAAAGTTTAATAAGATGACAGCATTATGATACAGTACAACTAAAACTGTAATACCGGATTATCACCCAGTTCTGATGAAGACCTTACAGCTAGACAATATGGAACAATTTAAATTAATGAGTGGAAAAAGGAAAACCACAAACCAGTCAGCTGCAAAATAAGCATGTGTATCACTGTAAATTGAGCACAGTGTGTGTATGTGTCTGGTTGTCAACACATGTGCGAGTGCTTTAATGAAGAGACACACAGACTAAGTGACGGAGAAGACTCTGGGTTCACGCTCAGTCCTCAGAAGATGCATCTCCAGCACACAAGGTAAATGAGTCCATTTGAATACAAATCCGGGTCAAACTGGGTCACAATCATAATTGTCTCTGTAATTAGATTTAGTCTCTGAGTCTCTGGCTTGTGTCAGTCCAGCAGACAGAGGCAGTGTACTCCGGGGGGGGCGGTGGACCAAAATACACTGTTAGCCTCTGGAGCCAGGGGTCGAGCGGTCAAGAAGGGGTGAGGACAGGATAGTGCACATTCACATCTAATGGTCCCTGGTGTAATGGTGTTTTTGTCCCTGCCCTTTTCCACTCTCATTAAGGCATTCTTGGTAGGTCGCATTGCTCTCAGAACTATAGATGCAATGCTTTGTCGGTTTATGTACACTAATGATGCCAGTTGTTATGGCATTGCGGCATCGGCTGTCATTCTAAACAACTCGTTGCTATGTTGCTTCCCGTCAGTACATTGACCAAAATAACTGCATTGTCACTTCTTGCTTGTGAAAGGCTCTGTTTTCAGCCTACACTTTGCCACCGCTGACAAAGTATTTTCCTCAAACCACGCAGCCAATCCGCTATCTAAAGTGCTTGGATTTCATTTACAGCACCTAAACGAGATGTCAAGCTTTATGAAAGCTGGTATGATTTTCAATTTCTACTGCCATTATGTTGGTAGTGAGCAGAGACACTTATTACTTGAAGTCAAGGTCTGAGATGCTTTGAAAAGTCCTCTTCTCTCTTCTACAGGTTAACAGTGTGCATTTGCATTAATCACCATGACAACTGCCTCCTGACTGTGTGTTATGCCTGGCAGAGAAAGAAGAAAGCAGCAGAGAGATGGCGATAGCCTCATGACAAGATGTATTTTAATTTCACACTATGTGAATATTTTCACTTCAAACTTGCGCTGATATGCATTCCGCTTTGCTCAAATTGCAATTATTGTGTGAAAAGATGAGGTCACACCACATTGGTTGGATTCCTTTTTGAATCCATAAACGTCCACTTCATCGTGGTCTCAGAAATCTAGTCTTAGGGGGGGTTTTCTTCCATTTATCCATTTAAACTTATCATATGCTGGTTTAGAGTGTATCAGGCCAAACGCAGAACAGATACAGAAACTTAGTTTTAGCATGGACTGTATTTGGACTATGTATTTTTAAATTGATGAAATGCCATGATGCTTTCAAGTACCACCCGGACTTGGAGAAGCTACTGAAAGATGTAACTATATATTACTGAGTAAAAATGAACGACATGCACATGAACATCTAGAGTTCTTTGTTAAATGACTGATGAATTTAACCATTTTACATAACAAATAAAAATAAAAGAATGTAAACTTTTTTCTAATAGAAGTCCTAACTTAACATTTAATCCATAATATTTTGTAATAGTCATCATATATTATCAGTCAGTACCTAAATAAAAAGTAGCCTTACTATTACATGCAGCGCTCAATTAAAATAGTAAAAAGTACAGTATTTCCCTCTGATTTGCTTTGAGGTCCTGTAGAATTAAACAGACTGTGTTTATAAATTATAGACATTACTGAGAAGCACGGTCCTATTATAAAGCTTGTGAAGCTAATTATGCGGAGCTTCTTTAGTCTTACTGACTACTCAAAACACTTCAGTCTACATGCCTAAATGAACATCACGTTGTGCTGGAAACTAGCAACTAAGATTTGAACGAGGGAGTCAACAGTCATTTCCCCATAAACTTCTGTATAACTACACTTCTTTTTTTGCAGTAAGTGTCCCCTGCTGGCCATTAGAAATAATGCAGTTATAAGACGCTTCCTTTTTTGGACCGAGAAGCTTTTTTATATACAGTCTATCGAAATAGCACAGATTTGTATTATATGGGAAGTACCTGAATAAAAGTACTTCACTTGCATTTCACTTTAGCTAAAGGAAATTAGCAGTATCCAGTATTTAGCTTTAGGCGTTGACCATCAATGACTGATGTTAGCTTAACCTTCCTTATCACATCTCGACTGAAGGTCAAATGTTGATAAGCTAGCTGTGGGTTCCTGGCAGCCAAGAAAAGGTAGAAACCACTTTGAAATTGGCACATAGCCATTTCCTCTTTGAGGACTGAAGCTAACTGCGAATGAAGCAAACATTTTTTGCACCGAGTTACTGCGTCAGTGCCAAGCTAACAGTGACCCTCGCGGTGACCTCACTTCCCGAAAGCTGCAAACTCTGTTAGCTACAATGTGTTTCCTGACGCTACACGCTAGTTTCAAAAGTAATCACTGCTGTAACATTTTAAAGTAAGCTGATAATACCTAACACTGGGTAAACGTGTGCTTTGGTAAGTCTCGTCATTATTATTAGCCAGGCAAGAATTAACTTTGTTAAATAATTGCCTTTCTTTCATTTTCTAATAGGTGCACTAAATGTAGCCATGTTAAGGCAATCAAGTTTTATGAGTTATTTACACTTCATTCAGTAATCTCTCATTTAAACCTAAAAGGCTACAAAGGAACAGGAATGCTTATGCAGAATATTAATCCTCCTCTCTCCACCTCCATCTCAGGAATTAATTTTGCCATGCACACCAGCATTCTTTGCTCTAGACCCTAATTAATTTCTGGTCACACTAATTAATTATCGACAGAAAAAAAAAGTGAAGAGTGTATAGGAAATACTGTAGGGTGTAACAAGGAAAGAAGGGAGATTAAAAAAAATTGCTGGAGGTGTCTCTGTGGCTGAATGTTGTTAAATTCCTATCTATTTGCACAGCTTGAACTCTCTGAACTTGTAATATAGTGTGTGAAATGTTTGTTTTAAATTGCTTACCTAGAAAGAGCTTTTCAGGCAATTTGCCTTTTTTTTTTTTTCACTGTATACATATACAAATGGTCCTCACAGCCACAGCAAAACATAAATGATAGAATCAGAGGGAGAAAGGGCAGGCACTTTCTATTTTCAGCCGACATGTTTCGTAGCATATTTCAAAGATTAATTGCTGCTCCATGTGGAAAAAGACATCTGTCCTCCAATTATTAAAGTGATTGTTTTGTTTTGCCAGCTTATTCTTGGGGTCAAGGGGTCCTGTAGTAAAATATAAATGACTCTGGCTCTCTCTGCATGCTGATGCATAACGCTTCAGAGACGACACTTAGGAATGTTAAAAGGTTCCGTAACCCTGGAGCGACATTGAAGCTAATGGTAGCTACTCTCTGGGAAGCAAGTAGCCATTCAGTGCCACAATACGCTCAGGAAAAAAAGGGTTATACAGGGAAAGCATGCAGCAGGTCTATGGAATCTCTGTGTCTCCTATTTTGGTGATTTACATACTGTTTTTGCTTTATGACATTTTAAAGATTGGACCTTAAAAAAGGCAACAAAGAGCAATTTTTACAGGTGACATACATTTTTTTGTACCACAAAGGTAAAAAATAACAACTTAACAACTATGTGCGGTTACATTTTTATTTTAAAGTTTTTTAACATTTTTTTTTTTTTTTACATTTTTACATAAATCTATCTTGATCATGGATTGCTTGCTTTTTATACTACACATGATAATAATATCACATTTAAACCTCCTCATATACAATATATAACACAAAATATGTTGAACTTTAATGGTTTTGGCTCATAAAGAAAACTTCTGCACAGAGCATCAGGTGACTCTGATTAGACTGGAATCAAATAGAAGTTTAAGATAATTAGGAATTCTATGTATTGTTTTGCTATGTTTATTCACTCATAGGCCTACTAGAAAATAAGTTCTTAAAACTGGGGGGGAAATGTGGCAGTTTTATGTTAACACACCAAAAGTTGGCATAAGTAGTATTTGTTTTCTTACCCACAATAAGAGTTTGGAAATGACTACATAAAAACATTTTTTCAGTTCACTGAACTATTAAAGTGCACAATGCACATATTGTTACTTGAACAAGTCAAGTCTCTCTCAGCTTCGTAAATCGCAGTGCAAAAAGCTATAAAGCCAGAAGATATTGACCCAACACACAATGCTCACGCGGGATGTGTGTTTGCTCTAAAGACGGAAGTTTTTAGACTGTTACGCACTCAAATTTTGCCGTGCTGAGTAAGGACTCGTGGTGTAAGAAGTAACTGTAAAACCGCAGTGATAACAGATGTATACAGCTCAGATCTGGAAGTATGTAAGCCAGGTGAGATGCAGTCAGTCATCACGTCCAATAACCGCAGCAGACAGGCAACAGGTTACTTTGCATTTTAATTATGAGAAGGTCAGACCAGGGTTTGTTCGCCAGTCTTGTGTTTCATGTGATTAAACGTGCGCTGGACGCATAATTTATAGAGCACCAAGAACGCTTTGACCCCATCAAAATTTTTACAGTCTCTCTCGCAAGTCTTTGTTGCTGCTCTGTAAATAATGCCAGTAATTTGTGGCAGAAAGATTAGAAGCTCTAAGTGTGTGTGTGTGTGTGTGTGTGTGTGTGTGTGTGTGTGTGTGTGAGGGAGAGGGAATCAGTGATACATGTTCAGGCAATTTCATTTGCTCTGTTTCTTCAAAATCCTATTCATTCCAGGCTTCTTTTTTTTTATGGTACTTTGTGTTTTTAACTAGTGCTCTCGCCAAAGGAAACAGGAAACATCAATGGCCACATGGCACATTTCCCACAGTAAACCTGCAGTTGAAAATTCTTGTGATGTTTCTACTTTGTGTCACCCAACAGACTTGACTGCAGCTCTCATTATTTATTCTCACGGAGCTATTTTGAGGGCCAGCACACACGGAGGCACGGAGGTGAAGAACTACACAGAAAACATGGACTGCATTCTGCAGCTTGAGAAACTCTAAAACCCTTGATGGGCGCAAACCAGCATCCTCCAGTCCCACCAGATAACAAAAAAGGTTGCTCTTTTAGTCCCCATTTATTTCCCATGGATTACTGCACTAATTTACACCCCCTTCCCCTAAAGGCTTACAGATGCCATTCACCTCATAACAGTAGTCTGGCTCTGCTTCATAGGATCTAGTTCTCAGACTTTAGCCTTTTCCCATTTGCATACTGTAACACAGCAGGGGAGGGAGGGCCAACTTTCTCACATGGGAGGCCAAAGACTGTGACATAATTGTTTGGCACATTATTAACACTCAGTGGCTGTGAATGCCTGGATGAAGAATACACTCAAGCAGAAATTGGAGGTTTTCTCATTTAAGCAAAAGGGAGGGGCTACTACCAAAATAATGTGCTCACACCCACCCTTCAGGAACTGGCTGCCCACCCGATGTCTGCCCAGAGTGAAACAGAAAGAGCAATAACCAGCCATAGCCTAGGGGCGGCCCTGCTCTCTGGCTCAGGGCCCAATTATGTCATTTTAGACAGCGGCACTTTGAATGACAATAATCCACTGTCATCATGCTGGTAATGGTGTTTTTCAATATAGCTCTCCAGATCCACTCTCAATCCACAGCCATAAGCATCCTTTAGTATTTCTGAACAGACACCAGAGCGGACAAACAGCCAAGGTGATGACATCTTTACCCTCCTGCTCCTCTGCTGATATTACTCTTGGCCTTTGAGAGCCCTTGGAAAATTTTCCCTGTGATGAGCTAGAGGCGTCTGCTCAGTGGAGAGGTGATTTCCATAAACCAGGTCAGGTGCGATGGTGGTTAGGACTGTGATCACTCATATCCACTTTACCATGAGGGGATATTATTGTTTTGTCCCTCAGCCGACCTCTGGTCACTTGCTCTGGACGGGTAAAGGGGAGTTTTAGTCAAGCTAACACGGAGGCAGGCCTGCTGCAGAGATGAGAGAGAACTCGGGCCTTTGCGTCAGTCGTTTCCAGATGATACTTCAACAAACAAGGATAGTTTTTTTTTCATAAATGAATAAACTTATAGAAAGGACCATGGGATATGAATCTTTCTTAAACTAAAGCTGCGCGTGTGTGTCTGTGTGTGTGCGTGCGTGTGTGTGTGTGTGTCTGTGTCTGTGTGTTATAAATGTATTTGTCCACAGACTCACTGAGACTAATTCAGTTGTGAACTTGAGAGCGTTTCCGTCTGAGGTCAGGCTAAAAAAACAATGACTCATTTCCCATAACACACTTTAGCAGTGTCGGTCACTTGCTGCTTCCTTGTGGTACCAAGATGAAACCCTCAGTTTGTGACGCAGGTGACCAGTTAAAAATACGTTTTTTTCCTCAGTTCAGAGCCAGGAGACGTGAAGTGTTTTCACCTTCACGTTTAAGTTTAAGTTAGTTGTAGTTCTGTTGCTGTACATTCTGAACATTTTTCTTCTGTTATCTAAAAATAGCTGTGCTGTCTTTTCTTAAGGGGTTAGCTCATTTTGGTATGCTTTATTTTAGGTTACAAACTCCAAACTAACCAAGCTGGTTTTGCTAAAAGCATTTTTGCAAGATGGCTGCCATAGTGCAGTCATACAGTTTGGTAGGTCCTGCATGTATTCTCCAAAATCATCTCAACAGTGTTAAAAGACCTCAGCTGTCATTATTGGCATGTTTATTTATTGCCTTTATATCCCTATATTTACTATTGTGCTTCACATATCCAAGGAAAATAGAGAAAAGCAGTGACCAAGTCCTTTATCAAGCCAAAAAAGAGTTAACATCTTTCCACAGAACTGCTGGATTATGGTTGTGGTAGGCCACCACTTGGTAAAAATGAACCATCGGATACATTTAAACCATTTCTGGGAATTGTGCACATCTTGCTGATACTGCTTTTGGTTGGTGATGTTGAAATAAATTCTGGACTTATATCCTTGAACATGAATTATTTGGATGCTTGACAACTACTGCTAACTGGGCTACAAGTTGGCTGGGCTACAACCACAGCTAACTCAGCTACAACCACATTTAGCTGGACTACAGCCACAATGTGGTGGTAAGTCCAGTAATGTGGAAGTGAGTTCATCGGTTCAGCAGAACTCTTTGGTTCTCCCAACAACAACATAGAGCTAACTTCACTGATGTGTGGTGCCTCCAAAGACAATATGCCTTATGTGAATGAACATAAGGTCATCTCCTATTATAAAATGTAACTTAAAGCATAGCCAATCATTTCTAGAATTCAATCAGTCACATTTCAAGAGTCTAAGACAAGGATAGATATTCTTTTTTCAAATAGATCCAAAAGAATTATTAAAACATTATTTTTCCACTGTTCTTTCTGATCACAATGCTTTATTTTTTTGCAAGGAAACCAACTACAACACCTTTTCATATTTCTTTCAGTAATACAATAAATGGATCATCTTTTCATGATGTACATACTTAAAAAGACAATACTTAAGTCTGCCAAGAGCCCTAAAGGAGCTAGACTGAACTGAAATTGCTTTATGTGATGATATTACAATAAATAGTGTCACATTCTATTCCAAACTTTTAAAGGAAAGAAGATTTGGCAAAATATCTTTCACACCTCTACTTCACATGAAAGTGTATCTCCACCCTGTTAATGATTCTTTAGCAATACGTTATGTT